>WBNM01015123.1:0-14643 GCA_013399055.1 Ramphastos sulfuratus | reverse complement strand
GACCTCTAAGATCATCAAGGCCACTCACTGACTTACACCACCACAGTCATCAAACCATGTCCCAAAGTGCCATGTCCATGAACATTTCCAGGGATGGTGACTCCGCCACCTCCCTGGGTAGCCTGTTCCAATGCCTGACCACTCTTTCAGGAAAGACATTTTTCCTAATATCCAATCTAAAGCTCCCCTGGCTCAATTTCAGGCCACTTCCTCTCATCCTATCAGCTGATACTAGAGAGAAGAGACCAACACCCACCTGGCTACAGCCTCCTTTCAGGTAGTTGTGGAGAGCAATAAGGTCTCCCCTCAGCCTCCACTTCTTCAGGCTAAACTGTCTCAATTCCCTCAGCTATTCCACATAAGACTTATTCTCTAGGCCCTTCTCTGGACATGCTCCAGCAACTCAATGTCTTTCTTGTAGTGAGGGCTCAAAGAAATGAACCCAGTATTCGAGGTGCTGCCTCAGCAGTTCTGAATACAGGGGCATGATCTCTGCCCTACTCCTGCTGGTCACACTATTCCTTGTAAGTTTTTGTGTGAGAGCACGATGGAGTGAGATTATCTTAAGTTACCCTTTTTTCTAAAGAAAAAGGGCAGTAAAATAATAACACCCTTGCTGAACTGGAGAAGAACATACAGAAACTTTTTATTTAAAAATGTGCAGGAAAAGATACAGCATACATGAATCTTTAACACCTAATACAGATACAAGATACATAAGAATTCCCCCAAAAACTTTCCTCAGCCAAATCAAAAAACACCACTAAAACAAACTCCCCAGTGCCCATTTTCTGCCACCTCCCATTGTCTTCCATTAAGCCCAAATGGGCCAGATTCACTGCAGCCCGTGGCCTTGAAGGCCATGGGCATACAGGGTCCTCCCACATAGTTACCAAGTTACCCAGATAAGAATCCTTGTGTGGAGTTGGAAGGGCAAGGATGAAAGAGAACAAATTGACCTTGGTGCTTACTGTTAAAGTGTTTGCAGGATTGTGGGATTGAATAACATAATTGCGATATCCAGGGGTGACTACTTCCTCCCCTGGGACGGATCTTGGTCTTTGTCAGTTTTATAGGGAATCTGGGATAACCTGGCACCCTGAACCATGATCCAAGCCAGGATGCTATTGGCCTTCTTGACCATCCGAGCACCTTGCTGGCTCATGTTCAGTCAACACCCCAAGAATCATTTCTGCCAGGCAGTTTTCCAGCCCCTCTCCCCCCAGACTGTAGCACTGCATGGGATTGCTATCGCTCAAGCACAGGACTAGGCACCTGGTGTTGTTAAACCTCATATGACTGATCTGAGCCCAATGATCCAACCAGTCCAGATCTCTTTGCAGAGCCTACTAATGTATACATTAAAAGTTTGACTGGAAATATTTTTTGAGGCTAAATAGATTATTATTTCTAAAGAAAGAAATGTCACAGAATAACCAATACTTTAGTGCCCATTATGGTGCTTATATTCAGGATGCAGGAAAATTTTAATTGGCTAATTTTAAGCAGATACCTGAACCTGAGTCTCCTCATGTAAATGGATGAGGCTGTTGGCAGTAGCCCTTTTACAGAGGGATAAATTCAAATTGAACTATAACCTGCAAATCTGTCTCTTGTTTTCTCTTACTAGTGATTTATAACAAAGTCTAAGATGCTGATATTTCTTATGTGGCAGCATATTGGTTTTCTGGTAGTTTCTATATCTAGGATTAATTAATTAATTAATTGTTCCTAAGTAGAGTTTGAGATATTTAAGTTGCTGCTGAACTGTGTTATCTGTGCATATGTGTATATCTCCCTCTCTGGAGATATTCAAGACCCTCCTGGATGTGTCTTTGTGTGATCTGGTCTAGGTGATCCTGCTCTGGCAGGGGGGTTGGACTGGATGATCTTTCAAGGTTCCTTCCAGCCCCTGACATCCTGTGATTCTGTGATTCTTTATATGCACACACATTTGTATGTAGATGTTCCTCTGCTAGAATACTTCTGTTAAAGCTTGAAAGGACTTCCACGTGGATGTTTGGCAGTTTGTGGGATCTGTACTTCCATATTCACCATGTAAATAGTCCCTGTCTTTTATTTCTGAACTGAATCGCCTTTTGTCAAAATGCAAAACTGTGCATCTCTAGGATTCATGAAGGGCTAAAATGTATACTACTTAAGAAACCCACTGTATAAAAGGGAGCCAAAGAATGGAACAGCAAATACATGCATGTCTGAAACTCTGTAGCAATGGATTAAAATAGAAATACTTGAATAGAAATACTGAGAAAAACCAAACAAAAGCCTGGACATTTCTGTATAAACTAGATATTTGCCATTAAAACCCTAACTGGAAAATTAGTAGGAATGAGACTAGCCAACTTTTTATTCATAAATCATATCTGATTGGAAATTCATATCAAGACTTCCCAAGGTCAAAGAAGTAGTCAGAGAAATCTGCCTGGTTAGGATCCATATTGTCCAAAATAAGTTCTTTCACTGGAGTCTAGAGCAAATGGATGAAAATGTGGCTGTAATAGAAAATGAGCACAAAGGCATTTAAGAATGGAAGGCATAAGTAGAATTTGTTTTTCTTCATTTCAATTAAAAGAGATGAAATTCATTCCACCATGACAAAGAAGCCCTTCAGAAATGATGCATTCATAGCCACCACTTATCTGGCAGAGATAGTGCCATAATTAAAAGGAATATTGATGAGTTCGATAGAACTCTGAATACATATGAAAACAAATGTCATTCTTTCCTCCTTTTTCTTTTTTGTTGTTTTTTATTATGCATGTTATTAATACTATTTGTGGCAAGGCTTGTGAATTTCAAGCATGTTATCTTGTTGCTTACACTGTCATATTCTTGCATTAAATTATTTTCTGTTTCCATTGTGTTTATTAAGTTGCATGAAGCCTGCCAGGAAATTGTCAGAGATATTAGAGAAGGATAACTTTTCAATGAGATGGAAAAGACTGGAGTTCTACTCAAATTTTGGCTATTTGAATATTTTTGATGCTTCAGGTTTCTAAGAAGGACCTTTGTTTTTTCCTATTTTTCCTCTCGTCTTTTTTCAGTATCTATCATATCGAAGTCTACTGTGATGCTTAATATTGCAGTGGACTCCAGAGGAGACACGTTTGCTCAGTTTACCCTTGACCATTTTATGAAGTTGGAGATTGAAAGCTTTATAACTGTTATATTGAACTCTAGGGTTTAGACAGTAAGCATATTTTTACGTTGAGAGTAAATGCTTACTGCAATTTCTTATGCAATAAAAATGTCATACTCCTACTACTGCAATAGTGAGGCTTACTTTGCTAGGATGGTGATCTTTTGGTTTTAGTTTTTTGGGGTTTTTTTTTTTGTTTGCTTGATGTAATTATTACACCAAATTTTGTGCAAATAGTTGATAAAGGAGCAGCTGATGTTTTGATCTTGCCTTTTAACTACAAGTATCTGTTATCTAAGCTAACAGAAGAGTATTTTTCAGGTGACCTTTATAGTATTTTCACAGAATCACAGAGCAGTAGGGGTTGGAAGAGACCTCTGAAGATCATCTAGTTCAACCTCCCTGCTAGGATCACTTAGAGTACATCACACAGGGCACATTCAGGCAGCTTTTGAATGCCTCCAGAGATGGATACTTCAAAACATCTCTGAGCAGCCTGTTCCAGTGCACTCTCACCCTCAAAGTAAGGAAGTTTCTCCTTGAGTTCAAGTGAAACCTCCTGTGTTCTACTTTGTACCTGTTGCCTCTTGTCCTAGCACTGGCTACTACTTAAAAGAGCCCAGTCCCATTCTCATGACCTCCACCCTTTAGATATTTGTATGCATTGTTAAGATCCCCTGTTAGTGTTTTCTTTACCAGACTAAAGAGCCTGAGGTCTCTCAGTCTTTCCTCCTAAGAGAAACGCTCTGGTCCTTTAATCATCCTTGTACCCCTCTGCTGGACTCTCTCCAGTACTTCCCTGTCCCTCCTGAGCTGGGGAGAACTGGACACAATACTCCAGATAAAGCCTCACCAGGGCAAAGCATAGAGGGAGGACAACCTCTGTCGACCTGTTGGCCACAACAATGCATGCCAGGCCATTTTGCTTGTGAGGGCACATTGTTGGCTCATGGTCAGACTACAGTCCACCAGGACTGTGCTTTTTTTATATTATGCATGTTTCCTATATACACTCTCACACTACAGCCTCACCTGTATGAGCTCAGGATT
The DNA here is from genome assembly GCA_013399055.1 of Ramphastos sulfuratus. NCBI lineage: Eukaryota > Metazoa > Chordata > Aves > Piciformes > Ramphastidae > Ramphastos > Ramphastos sulfuratus. Next base: position 10,433 of record WBNM01015123.1, on the reverse strand, counting down.
AGTATCTTCTTAATAATCTGATCTTCCCTTTCTGTTTTATTGTTTCAGACGTGAGTTTCATGGTCTCAGCTGAGGAAGATGCTGACTTTCTCATAGAATCATAGAATGGTTTAGGTTGGAAGGGACCTCAAAGATCATCCAGTTCTAACCTCCCACCATAGGCAGGGACACCTCTCACTAGAACAGGTCACTCAAGGCCTCATTCACACCTGGCCTTGAACAGCTCCAGGCAGGGAGCATCCACAACCTCCCTGGGCAACCTGTGCCAGTGTCTCACCACCCTCACTGGAAAGAACTTCTTCCTAACACCCAGTTTAAATCTCCTCTCTGCCAGTTTAAACCCATTACTCCTCATCCTGTCATTACAAGACCTTGTAAACAGTCCCTCTGCGGCCCTCCTGTAGGCCCCCTTCAGATATTGGAAGGCCGCTACAAGGTCTCCTTTAAGCCTTCTTTTCTCCAGGCTGAAGAGACCTACCTCTCATAGCTTGTCCTCATAGCAGAGGTGCTCTACTCATCTTCATGGCCTCCTCTGGACTTGCTCCAACAGTTCCATGTCCTTCTTGTGCTGGGGGCTTCAGAACTGTACACAGTCATCTTATGATTTAAGTCATACTTAGTGGTTGAAAACTATTGCATGCTTAATTTCTTTTCTCTGTTAGAGAACTTCCATCTGGCAATAGGGGCTGCACAATAACAGCAGCATACTCACTAAGATGTGTTCCAGCTACTAGCTGACCCCTTTGGCCTAGGACTGAGTTTCTCTGGTCTTTCATGCGATGCTCCTTCTGAACGGTCATTCTGAGCAATGGGATTCACCCACATCAGGGATCTTCATGACTTTCTAATACAGTAGCTGTGTGTCGTGGATTTGTGTTTTTGTTCTGAAACATATTAAGGCATTTCCGTTCTGCTGAAGTTAATGTCTTGTTTGCAGGACTGTCTTTGAACTGCTATGAACTAACATTGTAATAAATGTATTTTTTGCTGTGGGTGGTGGAAAGTGGTACTGACATCTATCTGGAATACAATTCTGATTTTGATAACAAATAGCAAATTGTTGGAGACTGGCTTCCATACATAAAAAAAAAAATATGTTTCTTGGTGCACATCAGGTGTTCACGCTACTTGTGAGAAGAAAAAAGCTAGCCAGTGTCCTTACAGAAAAATTTTTCATTCAAAATTTGCAGTGAATATGTCAGAGGCACTAATGGCCAGAGGATGCTCCAAGTCAAAAGTCTCACATTAGGCGGTGCTGCAATATGAACAGATATGGAAGCTTAAGCCTTAAAAGCTCATCTTGATCCCTTTAACATCCTCTTTTATTTCACTGTTAAGAGAACAATAATTTTCAGGAGAAAATTCTGACTTTTGCTTCTCCCTAACTCTATAGTAGATCTGAGCTGCCTAGACCACTGATGAGCGAAGAAAGGAGGCTCCGCCAAATCTTCACTCTTTGGACTGAGAGCTTGAAAAGGGAACGAACCAGGGTGAAGTAAATGAAGTACAGGAATTGCTTTCTTCCATGGCTCAGTTAGTACAGCTTTGAATTGTAGACTGGACTGTACTTCCATGCTTTGACATCTGAAAGATGTGTACAGTTAAAATCAAGATACAGCTTCATTTCTGCATGTCAGACTCCAGTGGTGTAGGTAATGCTTCCCTTAGCCCAGTGCAATCATCTGAGGATCTGCCTGCTGTTTCTTGTACTGACAAATATGAGGGGTTTTCATGTCAGTTCTTTTCAGTAAAGGTCTAAGGCAGTGCAGGCATTTGATAAATACATATATTTTTCAGCCTGTCTAAAGCTCAGTTAATGCTCCTAGAAGGAAACCTGAAAAAAAGTCAGTGGATTTGTAACCACCAGGTTTAATGGGAGCTTGAGGAAACAATAAAAAGTGTAATGTAAGCATGAATCACCCCAGAGAACACCAATTTACAACCAATAATTTTACTGTCCAAGTCCAAGAGGTGCTGTGCAGACACTAAATTTAGAAGAAAAAAAAATAAAATTATGCACCTTGAAACAGCATTTCAGACCCATAGATTACTGATGGCTGGATTATAGAATATTTACTTGCCATTTACCTCAGGGTAATGGAACTGTTGACTCAATATGAAGGCAGTGATTTATCCTTACTTAGACATCCTTATTGTTGACCAAATATTATTTTAGTCTACAAATTCTTTTATAATGATTTATAATGATTGAAATTCCAAGTTTGGGTAAATTATCAGTGCTGCACACACAGATAGTGTGGCACCACTGAATACTGGTGTGAGTCAAACAAGGAATAAAATTATGAGGTGTTAAATCTTCCTTAGAGTCAGAGAAAGTTTGAATCTGGCAATTCACTACTCATGCTGCTCAATATTATTTTCTCTGTACTTAAAATCTTTTTAAAAGCCCTCAAAGATTAAAAAATAAAATATGCTTTCAAGTGCTGTCATTTTTACACTCATTTTAGTCGTTGCCTTTTGACGATTTAGCTGAGCTTAATTTGCAATATAATAAATATTTTAATACGTTAGTGATATGCATTAAAAGTGTTATGACATTTATTCTCCCTCGGCGTTTTGTATAACATATTAATATTGCAACCTCTGCATGACTTAACTCAACCCACTTTATACCTAAAAGCAAACTGAGTTTTTAAAGAGGAAGTCCATCCATCAAAACCATTGCACTGTCCCCTGTGGTATCTCCGCGTAGGCTTAGATCAACAGGAATGAATGCAAATGAAACAAGAGTCATATGCTGACTACCAAGTGATTAAGATCACTTTAAGTGATGGTTGATATTTATGTGTTATTTCTGATTTTAGCAAAGCCAGCAATTACTGAAATAAACATTATTTTTCTTGTAACTTAATAATACACTTGATGTAGATCAACTTAATTATCGCTAATGAAACTAAATGAAGATTCAGTGATATTAACAGACATGTTTGAAATGAAAACTTGAAGACTAAGACAAAATCCTATAATGGATGTTCTGTGAAAAAAAAGTAACCCAAATTTGTTTTTTTTCATCATCTTGTATCCAAATAATTTTAACAAAACTGGTGCTAGGACCATCTGTTTAACACTTGTCAGTGGTATGGACAGTGGAATTGAGGCACCCTCAGGAAGTTTGTGGTTGACACCAACCTGAGTGGTCCAGTTGACATGCTGGAGGGAAGGGATGCCATCCAGAGGGATGTGGAAAGGCTTGAGAGGTGGACACAAGCCAACCTCATGAAGTTCAAGATTCTACATCTGGGTTTGGGCAGTCCCAAGCATAAATGTAGGCTGGGCCTGGAGTGGCTAAAGAATGATCTTGAGGAGAAGAACTTGTGGGTGTCAGCTGTTGAAAAACTCAACATGAGCCAGCAATGTGAGCTTACAGCCCAGTCCTTGTCCTGGGCTGTATCAAAAGAAGTGTGACCAGCAAGACAAGGGATGTCATTCTTCCCTTCTACTCTGCTTTCATGGGACCCCACCTGAAGTACTGCATTTTGTTCTGCTGTCTCCAGCTTAACAGTGGCATCAAACTGCTCAAGTGGGTCCAGAGAAGGGCCAGTTAAATGCAGGATTGTAGCTTCAGTGATTTCTTTTTTCCAATTAACCATTATTGAGATACTGGAAAGCAGGAGTAATGAGAGAGATCTTGAGATGGGCTAATTTGTGAACTAGAACTAACTTCTAACTTCTGATTTGCATAAGATACTGACATCATAGGCATACCATTCAAGGAAGAGTATCAGAACTGTTGGAAATGAAAGCAAGACAAGAATTACTACACTCATAGAGTGCTTCCATGTGGATTTTCTATTGCTATGGAAACAAGATAATTTTTTTTCTCACTTTGATTCCTAAAGGAAAGCAAATGCTATGTGATTTCAGAGAAAGAGGTGAAATTAGGAACTAATGAATATCAGAGAAATTCTAATATTTAGCTGTGTGCATGACAATGTAGTCTTTCACTGACTGTGGTGGTATCTGTGAAATACAAATTGGTTTTGTTATGTCTTTGTGGAAGAGCCTTTTAGATAAAAAAGTACAAGGAAAAGCAGGAAAAGGAGGTATGCTGATGTTATACAACCTTTAAGAGTATATTAATTTCTTTGGAGTGGAAGACTATATGTGCTCATAAAGACATTCCCTTGAGCATGGTGGAGGGAATACTTCAAAACTGTAAGATTTTTCTCTTGAAGGTTATGGATTCTTTTAGGTCACAGGTCTCTAGAATATTTTCAAAGCCTTCATTATTAGGCTTGGGCTATTTTTTTCAGTAAATTGGGTCAAGAGGACACTTCTTTAACTTCAAAAAGGGTATCTTTCCTTAAAGGAAATAAACTTTAACAACTGAAAACTTTCTTGCATGCATAGTTAAGTTCCTAGGAATTTTCTTGCTGTTCAGCAACACTAGAACTCTACCTAGTAAATACTTGGCAAGCTCTACAAAAAATCTGTAAAGAGCTGCCACCCCTTAGTGTAAGAATACAAAACGTACTTTCTAACATTGTGCCTTCTCAATTAGCTTCAGGACATCATTCAAATCTGTGTCAGTGACAAGTAGTGAAATAACTTGCTGACATTCCCATGCTTTGGAAATGTATCATCACTATTATTAATTATACTCTATCATTTTTATGGCTATGATTTTCTCTAGAGCAGGCATTGGATCAAGAGGTTAAGTTCCTAAAAACAGGGTACAAAATAATTCTTACTTCGGTTAAAGCCTACTCATTACTTGAAGTCATTATAAAGCCGTTTCATCTTCAACTGAATAGATGAGTAAAACTTTCCTTTTGACTATAATGTACATTATGTAAGATGCAATTTACATGGGAAAACTTTTGTTACATCTCTAACAGAAAGGAGTCTTTTCTTATAATAAAGAAACAGCAAAAGCAATTTCCCTAGAGAGCAAAATATGCTAAAGTAATGGCCATGTGGTGCCTTTTGTCTCCTTAGAGCAACTGTGGGCTTGCTTTCCATTTTACAATTATCTTCACTTCTTTATTGATTATTCATTTTAGCTTTGCTGCCATCACATTGGAAATAAAGAATCCAAGGCCATGTTCACAATGTTGAAAGCAAAGAAAAATACAGGCTTTTCTGCATAAACATTTTGAAAACACTGTTGAATTTGTGACTTGAGTTAGAGCTTTGAAGATAAGAAAAAAGCCTAACAAATGTCTTCAAGCCAAAATCTTGAGCAAGCATACCCAGATGCTTATCCTTTCATTTCAGGATGGTTGCATAAAATGATTGCAATGAAAATCTTAACTGTTACTGGCATACAATTTTCTTTGTCAAGATTCAATAATTTTTTTTTTCTTGGTCCTCCTTGTTCTCCCTCTCTTGCTTCCCAAACAGGACAGATAGGATTTGTTCCTATGAGCTCATTCAATACAGTTTATTTCTCTCCAAGTCTGAAGATCTTGGGCTGAGCCTGAAGCAGTATTACCATATTTCTGGTTCTAAGAGCAGACACAGTTATATATTCTAACATGTAAAAGTAGTATTTTGAAAGAAATTTATTTTCATGTATTAATAAAAATGTTTGCCAAAAACCCAAGAAGGTAATTAAAAGCTTATTGTGTAATTACTGGTATGTGAATTTTCTTTATTTTCTAGTTTAGGAAAGAAGTTAGTAGTAGTGGAACTTTGAAGCATTTGTGTTTAGCCACACTTGTGCTGTCTATAAGAATACTTGAAGCACAAAGAATGCCAAAATTATCTAAGTGTAGAATCCTTCCCAGAGCCCAGAGCTAAACATGAAGAATTTTAACTCAGAGAAGTGCCTGTAAAAAGACCTTTATTTTGTGATTTACTAAGACTTAAAATACCTATTTCAATTGCTTAAAATTTACCTATCATTCATTAAAAGTAAGTTTGCACATATTTAGTTCCAGTGAATGCCATCTTTGCATTTGAAAAGTTATATTAATGATAGGATACTCAATAAATTGGTAATGGAGTGGGTTTCATGTTAGTGACAGAATTGCCTGAACATTCTGTAAGCATTCAGCATAACTTCCCAGAAGAACTCTGTATTATCCAAATAAGCCCTCCAAAAAAAAAAAAAAGGAAAGAGAAAAAAAAAAATTTTTTAAAAAAAAACAAAAAAAAAAAAAAAAAGAAGGTGAAATTAGCATCACTGATTATTTGCAAAGCAAATAAATCTGAGTAAGTTTCAGGCAGTTGATGAAACCTTCCAAAAGCAGATTTTTTTCCTTCAAGTCACTCAGAAGTGCAAACAGTATACCTGACAAAAGTGTTTTCCCAACTTTGGTATTTAAGCAAGTGTGAAAATTAATGTCATTTATTCTGCAAGTGTGGAAACTTGCTAAATCTAGTGTGTTGATCTAATTATATTTAAGATGACAAGAAACCAACTATCTCAACACAAACCTTTAATCAACTACCAAATTAAAGATTAGGGCAACGTACTGTGTTTAATCCTGTTAGTTTAGAACATCTGGTAAAGCTTAAACGTTGCAAATCTTGAACAGTCTTTCTTGTCCTGTTAAGCTGAATTTTTGAACAAATATCACTCGCATTTACTCCTTTTTTCCTTTAAATTCCTTATCAGAGAAGGACTATTTGGATGCCTGCCAGCTTTGTTAGTCCATTAGTTTTGTGTTTTTCATCCACTACTCCTGTAGGTATTGCTCTCAAGTACTTAATTTCAATTTTGGTTCTAAATAAAAAACATATTTTGCAAATATTTTAGTTTTCTTCTTACTCTTGATTTAAAAAATGAGAATTTGAAGTAAGGGTTCAAAGTGGTGGAGTTGCGAATGGGTAATTGTTCCTTCAACAAAATAAAAAGCTAAATTCAACCATCAAAAAAAAAGGGAGAGTCAGTTAGGGTGAACTTCTATATTGTGATGTTTGGATTATTGAAACAAGTGGAGTATTTGGGAGGAAAAGAAATAAAAAGTCTGAAATAGCTAAGCCTTCTGTTCAGATAGTTTTGCATTATATTGAAATACCCTAATTTCAAAACTATTGTAGTAAAATGTTCTGGCAAATTTCCATTCTGTTTTTATGTTACTTCTGGTCCCTTTTCTAGCCTGCATATGAAATGGTCAGGCTCTGCTGGAAACCCTGAAATAACCAACTGCTTTTATACACAATTTTTACTTGATTCATTGAAAAACCTTCTGGTACCTGAAGGGGGCTGCAGGAGAGCTGGGAAGGGACTTTTGACAAGGGCTTGTGGTGACAGGATGAGAGACAGTGGCTTTGAGCTGGAAGAGGGAAGATTGAGACTGGAAATTAGGAAGCAGTTCCTTACAGTGAGGGTGGTGAGACACTGGAAAAGGTTGACCAGGGAGGCTGTGTACGTCCCCTCCCTGGAGGTGTTCAAGGCCAGGTTGGACGGGGCCTTGAGCAACCTGGTCTAGTGGGAGGTGTCCCTGCCAATGCCAAGAGGGTTGGGACTAGCTGACTCCCTCTCCTTTCTCTGGTAGGTTGCTCAGTATAGATTCAGTAGAAAATACTTCCTTTCTTATAATACTACATAGTATCTGAATATTCTTGGTTCTTCACCTGAGCAAGGGTTTCTGAGTACCTCTATTACATGTAACTGTGATCCTTGATGGAAACATTAATAGGGAAGCCTAAGTAATTACTTGTGCAGTCAATGTGAAAAACTCATGTATTATAATTTCTCTGAGTATTCCTAGCACAAATGTGTTACATCATCAAAAAATGTGTAAGAACCATGCAATAAAGTGCAGTTCTGCTATCACTATTATGTCTCCTGAAAGAAAGCAATATATTGTTAGATGCAGAATGTACAATTGTCAGCTCAATCATCAAGTATAGATCTGAGTAACTAGGGAATAGCTGGGGAATGTGGGAAAGGGTCAGTCTCTGTGTGATCCTGTCCTAAACTCCCAATCCAAGCATTTACAGAATCACTCATTGCCAGTAGCCTGTCTGCCGCATTGTGTTTTTCTAGATACTTTCTGTAGACAGAGTTGAACTTTTTAAACTTCATGCATTTAACATAAGTTACTTAAACAAAAATTCTGTTAAAGTTAAGGAAAAGTATCTCTAAGAATCTGTCATGTTTGTGTGGATGAGTGAATATGTATAATCTAGCAGTATCTGCTCTAACTGGCAATAGCAGAGTTTTAGGAATCTTCCTTTTGGCCCAGACTAGTTAAATATTGATGACTACTACCTTTAACAGGGCAATAGCATTCTTCACAGCTGTCAATAGTTACTGTCTTACAGAAATGTTCAGGTTGGAAAGGACCCTTGGGATCACCAAGTCCAACTGATAACACCACTCTACAAGGTTCACCCCTAAACCATATCCGCAAGCACCACATTCAAACGACCTTTAAACACATTGAGGGTTGGTGACCCCTAATTTATGTCACAATAGAAGTCTTTTCCTCAGAGCTAATGGAAAGTGCTTCTCTTGGTGTTTTACCTTTACCCCTGAAGCACAGGTATTTTCTGTTTTAAGTAGAATGTTAACTTCCATATGTTTATTTTTTTCTTTATACCCAACACTGCTGCCCACAAAGCAAGTTTACATTTGATGTTTTACTGCCTCCTTACCTCCCTCCTTCTCCTATTCTGTGAAAGGGAACAGCAGTACTCAGCCCTGTGGTGGTCAGCTCATAAATAACATGCTGAAATACGTAAGTTCTCTCCTTTAACCCGAAATTCTGGCACCTACATATAAATAAGTCAATGTAATAAGGTAAATATACTAGAATGGTAACATTTGGTGACTGCTGACATTTTCTTTCTCATGGATTTGTACTGCATGCTACTATAGATTATGGTAGCAATAGCTGTAAATGGAAGAAGAAGGAAGAATAAGAGTAAAAAAAGTCAATGAGGAGAGGCAAGATTTATTTGCTGAAAGAATTGCCTGAATACGGGTGTGATCCAGTTTGCTGTGGCATTGTCCTTACAGATAATTTTTAGGATGATACTTGTTGAAAATAAGAGGGGTTTTTTTCAATTACATTTTATTATTTTTTTAAAGGATCAATTACAATAATTAACTATTGTTTTGTAAGCTCTATGGAACAAAGTACATCAAACTAGTCAGATTGGAATTTTGTTGTCTGTGATGCCATTTTACCAGCTTTTAAGAAAGAGGTTAAGTAATCAAAACAAGGATCTAATTTATATGAGGGTTGAAGGGGAAAAAAAAAAAGAAATAAATTGTTAATTGTATTTAGCCAACAGAAGAATTGGAGAGGACAAGCTCAGATGACTACAGCATTAGACATTAAGAAGTACAATTCCACCACCCCTGTCATTCATGGTAATCAGTTGATGACTACTGTGCAGTTTTTGATCAATCTCAGTTGTGTCCTATTTTTTTAAGTTATTTTAATGTTCACAAATATTTTTTACAACTTGTTGGGTTCTTTAATTCTTTACACCTTATGTGCGTACCTGCTTTATAGATTTGTCATGACAGAGTGACACTTCACAGGAAAACATTCAGAGTTTTCAGACTATCTGGCACTCCCTTAAGAGTGCTCACAGCACAGCTTCTAATGAAGCCAGGAAGTCAGAGATTTCTTTTACACTGATCAGTAAGTAGACTACTAGAATTTCCATCCTCCAGTGAAAGAACTGCTGAAGAAATGGTTGGGAAAAATAGGAAAATAGAATTACAAATTAATTATGTTTAAGAGCATATTATGTCTATATAATGAACTATCTAATATCAGATGCATAATACTGTTATGTTTTAGAACATAATAAAATACTTTAATGCAATATTTTAAAAGAAATATAATTTAATAATTTAATAGACACATTTCCACAGATATAAAAGTTTCATATACTTCTCATGTAAGACAAATCATTAGGACTCTCACAGAATCACAGAATCATTAAGGTTGGAGAAGACCTTTAAGATCATCGAGTCCAACTGTAACCCAACTACCATGACCACTACATTATATCCTGAAGTACCACAGCTACATACTTCTTGAACATCTCCAGGGATGGCAACTCTATTACCACCCTGGGCAGGCTGTTTTGATGCCTCACCACTCTCCCAGTAAAGAAATTTTTCCTAATATGTAATCTAAACCTTCCGTGGCACATTGTAAGCCCATTTCCTCTTGTCCTAGCACTAGTTACTTGGGAGAAGAGACCAACACCAGCCTCACTACAACCTCCTTTCAGGTAGTTGTAGAAAATATTAAAGATCTCCCCCTCAGCCTTCCTTTGTCCAGACTAAACACCCCACGTTGCTTCAGCCACTCCTTGTGCAACATGCCCTCCAAACCCCTCTCTAGCCTTGTTGCTCTTCTCTGGACACCCTTCAGGACCTCAATGCCTTTCCTATACTGTGGTGCTCAGAACTGAATGTGGAACTCAACCTGCGGCCTCACCAGGGCTGAATACAGCAGCATGATCACAGGAGCAGGGAAACATTCCACTAGATC
>WBNM01015122.1:1461-23699 GCA_013399055.1 Ramphastos sulfuratus | reverse complement strand
GGCTGCTCTCCAGCAGGTCACCAATCAGTTCCTTATCCAGCCAGTGGTGAGAGCACAAAGACCTCTGTCTCCCCTTGAGCAGCCCAGAAAGCAGGGCTGTGGGCAGACTGAAGGACAAAGCCAAGCTGATCAGTAGTGGCCCTCCTTCAGCAGCCTTCCCCTTTCAAACCTCAGTGCTCTCTTTCTGTGTCCCAAAGTCCAGTACCATAGAGCTCACCCACCCCTCCAGACGGCACAAATAATCCCATGAGCACCCCTGGAGCAGAGTCATCACTGCCATCCCCACTGGAGCTGGGAGTGCTGGTGGGCAGCATGTTCTGCTTGGCACAGCAATGTGTCCTTGTGGCCAAAAGGATCCCTGGCAACCTGGGGTGCAGCAAGAGCAGTGTGGCCAGCAGGGCTAGGGAGGTTCTCCTCTGCTCTGCCCTGCTGAGAGCACAGCTGCAATGCTGAGTCCAGTTCTGGGCTCCCCAGTTCCAGAGAGACAGAGACCTGCTGGGGAGAGTCCAACAGAGGCTCTGAAGGTGACTGGGGGGACTTGAGCATCTCCCCTGCGGAGACAGACTGAGAGCCCTGGGGCTGTTTAGTCTGGAGAGGAGAAGGCTGAGAGGGGACCTGATCCTTGTCTATAAATATCTGAGGGGTGGGGGTCAAGTGGAGAGGGACAAGCTTTTTTTAATGGTGCACAGTATTCAGACAAGGAGCAGTGGGTACAAACTGGAACAGAGAAGGTTTCAGCTCCACGTGAGGAGAAACTTCTTCATGCTGAGTGTGCTGGAGGCCTGGAGCAGGCTGCCCAGAGGGGCTGTGCAGTCTCCTCTGAAGACTTTAGAAGAAGAGAGAATGGCCTCAAGCTGCAGCAGGGCAAATTTAGACTGAATATTAGAAAAAAAAAACCCAAAAACCAAAAAACCATTTTCCCTGCAAGAGCAGTCAGGGATTGGAATGAGCTGCCCAGGGAGGTNCACATCCAGACAGGGCTGGAAAGGCTCCAGAGAAGGAGACTCCACAACCTCTCTGGGCAGCCTGTGCCAGGGCTCTGGGACCCTTCCAGTCAAGAAGTTCTTCCTCACCTTGAGGTGCAACTTCCTGTGCTGCAGCTTCCATCCAGTGCCCCCAGAGTCCCTTGGACTCTCTCCAGCAGATCCCTGTCCCTGCTGACCTGGGGAGCCCAGAACTGGATGCACTATTCCAGGTGTGGCCTCAGCAGGGCAGAGCAGAGGGGCAGGAGAACCTACCTGGATCTGCTGCCCACACTCTTCTGAATGCCCCCCAGGACCCCATTGTCCTTCTTGGCCAGCAGGGCACATTGGTGCCCATGCAGCTCTTGTGCCCCAGCACTGCCAGGTCCTGCTCTGCAGGGCTGCTCTCCAGCAGCTCCCCTCCTGACCTGCACTGCTGCAGTTTCTTCTTCCTTCCCAGATGCAGGTTGGAAATCACTACAAAAAAAAAAGCTAAGATAAGCCAGGGAAAGTTTTTCTGAGACTCAAAAAAAAAAAAACCCAAAAAAAAACAAGTGGGAAAATAAAGAAGTGAGAAGCAGTCAGCTCCAAACAGGAGCCCCAGAGGGGCTTCTTCAAAAAGCTGCCTGTGAAGCAAGGAGGAGACTCAGATCTAAGATGCTCACAGCTTTTTAGAGCTTTCTTTCCATCAGAGCTGTCCTGGTAAGCCTGCCCCATGACACTGCACCGTTATGGGGCTTTTGTAATCATTATCATTAATTTGTTAAAACCCTTCTGATGCAGCTTGGTTCCGAGCCAGCGTTTTTCTAATGCAAGCTGTGTTGGCAGGAAGCTGTTGACTGGCACCTTGGGAGTCCCAGCCACCAAGCAAGCCATGAAGATGGCTGTGAGCATTCGTGGGGACACTTGACAATTGTCACAGCTGCTGCAGGATGGCCCAGGGACATCCCAGCCTCCTGTCACACCACTGCCTGGCAGGTGCCCAATCCTCCTGCCTTTGGAGCATCTCCCTGCAGCTCTGATTCCGGCAGGCAGGAGCTGCTTCTGCCTCCAAAGGCAGTCCTAAGGAGGAGTAAAGAGCTGCAGAGCCACAGCAGTGCCCACATGCCCCTACTGATGGCAGAAGGCAGTGCTTTGGAGTGGAGGACTCCTGCACCACTGACCTGCATGAGGCTGTGGGAGTGAGGCGTTCCTGTGCTCTGCAGGGGCTCCTTCCACCCTCATCAAGCTGCTCTCACCCCAGCACTGTGCTCTCCTGCAGGACAGTCAGATGCTCACAGGGCCCTCTGCTTTTAATGCTCTTCCCAGCAGTCTCCTGGGCTTTGTGGAGCTGCAAGTTCTCTCCTAACCTTGCTCTTCCTCCCTTCTCTCTGCTTTGCTCTTCTTCCTCCCTTCTCCCTGCTTCATCTCTGCCCTGAGTCTCCCAGGCTCTGCTCCCTGGAGGCTCCACCTTTGCCTGCAGGCAGCAGCTGACACAGTGAAGAAGTCCCTTCATGTTGGTACCCCAGGCACCACCTTGGAAAGGCAGGGCAGCCAGGGGTGTAGAGAAGTGCAGAGGGGCAGGCAGAGTCCCTCACACAGGGTTGGCTTTGCTCTCAGGAGCCCCAGCAGGAGCATTTCTTGCCTGGCTTTCGAAGGAAGGGTTCAGTCAGTGCTGCTTCAGCTTGTGCTGAGAAGCTCCATGCCCATTTCTGCCAGGCAGATGGGTCACAAAGCAACTTGTCTCAACCCTGCCACCTCCCACATGTTTTTACTCATCTTCCCACCACCCCCTTTTCATCTCCACCACTCCAGCATCACATGTGGGCTCCTCCTGACTTGCTCCCTGTCCCTCATCAGCTACCACTGCGACCCAGCTCTCTCTTCCCATCCCCTCCTCTCCTCACTCATCCTTTCTCCATGCTGCTGGCAGCTCCTTGTGGTCCTCTCAACGCTTGGCACTGACACTTCCTCCTCCTTTTGCCCTCTCCAGCTACTTCAGCTACCTGTCCAGGGACATTGTCTCACATTCAGCCTAACCTCACTTGCACTGTCCTGATGAGATCCCTCACTGCAGTGCTGTACCCATGGTGTCATATGGAGGTCACTTGCTCCCTGGGATAGGACAAGGAGCAATGGATGGAAGCTGCAGCACAGGAGGTTCCAGCTCAACACAAGGGGGGACTTCTTTACTGTAAGGTTCACAGAGCTCTGGCACAGGCTGCCCAGAGAGGTTGTGGAGTCTCCTTCTGTGGAGCTTTTCAAGACCTGTCTGGATGTGTTCCTGTGTGCCCTGAGCTGGATTGTCTGCTCCTGCTCTGGCAGGGGGGTTGGACTGGATGAGCTCTTTGGGTCCCTTCCAACCCCTGACATCCTGTGAGCCTGTGATCTGGGGTGTGGCTGTTCATGAACCTACCTGCACTGCTTTCCTCCCCCACTTTCCCTGGAGCAGAGGTCCCACAGCTCTTGGAGGGGCAGCTTGTGCTGGTGACTGCAGCTGGCTCATAGCCACAGGTCTGTGGTTGCCTGTGTTGGTTGCCCTTGGCAAGCCAAAGCAGGAGAATCTGCAAAGCACTCCTTTGGCAGCGTGGGCTGGAGCTGGGATTCAGGGAAGCTTTGAGGAGATACCAAACACTGCAGAGAGTTAAGCTCTGAGATCAGCTTTGTTCTGTACCACTCAGCTCAGGGTGTCTAAAGCCCACTTGGACACAGCTGATGCAGAGCCACTTGGGGAGATCACTTTAAGCTCCTGTCCTGCTGCCTTGCTGCAGCCCCAACCTGTCTACCACGGCAAGAGAGGAGGTAACCACTTCAAGCCCTGCAGTAGCTGGGTGGGCAGCAGGACAGCAGAGCAGTGTGCCCAGCCAGGTTTCTGCCCACAGACTCACAGAATCACAGACACACCCAGGTTGGCAAAGCCCCTCAGGATCACCAAGTCCAACCCCTAACCCCACTCTACAAGATTCACCCTAAACCTTCTCCCCAAGCACCACATCCAAACCCCCTTTACATACATCCAGGGTGGTTGACTCCACCACCTCCCTGGGCAGCTCATTCCAGTCCCTGACCACTCTCTCCATGGAAAACTTTTTCCTAATGTCCAATCTAAACCTCCCCAGCCTCAGCTTGAGGCCATTCCCCCTTGTTCTGTCTGCAATCACCTGTGAGCAGAGCCCAGCAGCAGCCTCTCCACAATGTCCCTTCAGGTAGCTGTAGACAGCAACAAGGTCTGCCCTCAGCCTCCTCTTCCTCAAACTAACCATCCCCAGCTCCCTCAGTCACTAAGTCTCAGCCCCCCCCCGCCTCACGGCTCTGCACTGCAGTTGCCAACACTCCAGCTTCAGAAGGCTCCTCCCAAATGCCTTCCTGGATCACCTTAATCCAGGAATTGATTTCTCCCTAAACCCTGCTCATGCCTCCAAGTGCTCCCAGTCCCTGTCTGCAGCCTGCGCCTTCCCAGGGCCTTGCACCAGCCCTGGCCTTGCAGTGCTCCCTGTTGGTGGCCTGGACCAGCAGCAAAGCCCTGCAGAGCACTCTGCAGCAGCTTGGAAGCACTCAGAGAACTGTTTGGGTGGGCAAAGCCCTCCAAGCTCATCTAGTCCAACCAACAACCCAAGCCCACCATGGCCACCAAACCATGGCCACCAAACCATGGCCATACAGTTCTGGAACACCTCCAAGCATGGGAACTCCACCACCCCCCTGGGCAGCCTGTGCCAGTCCCTGACCACTCTTGCAGCAAATAAATTTTTCCTCCTCTCCAACCTAACCCTCCCCTGGCACAATTTCAAGACATTTCCTCTCCTTCTGTCACCTGAGACTAGAGAGCAGAGCCCAACCCCCACCTGACTGCAGCCTCCTCTCAGGGAGCTGCAGAGAGCAATGAGGTCTCCCTCAGCTGCTGCTCCCCAGCACTGTTCTCCAGACCCTTCCCCAGCTTCGTTGCCCTTCTCTGCACCTGCTCTGGCCCCTCAATGTCTTTCCTGTAGTGAAGGGCACAACACCTTGAGCAACCTGCTCTAGTGGAAAGTGTCCCTCCTACCTCAGCAGTCTCAGAGTTAGAGCCTTGGACAACTCCCAAGGGTCAGCTGCAGGACCCTGGACTGAAACACAAGATAGGGGAGAACAAGCTCAGCTCAGCCTCTGTGCTGGCCATGGGCTCCCAGCACGGGGGCAGACTCAGCCTGCTGCCATATGCATGGGGGCCCAAGCAAACACCCACGGAGCTGCTCTGATTCACCAAGCCCTCCTCTGCTGCTCCTGGTCTGGCTTTGATTTCATTCCCCTGCTGAGAGATGTGGGGGTGGGCAGGGGGCCCACAGCGCAGACATCGCTGCACGAGGGCCTCCCAACGGTGCCTTCGACTGCTTGTCTGGGTCCTGAGGCCACTGAATCACAGCATCACAGCATGGCAGGGGCTGGAAAGGACCTCCAGAGAGCAGCCAGTCCAAGCCCTGCCAGAGCAGGGGCACCCAGGGCAGGGCACACAGGAACACATCCAGGCAGGCCTTGAAAGGCTCCAGAGCAGGAGACTCCACAACCTCTCTGGGCAGCCTCCTCCAGGCCTCCAGCACCCTCACAGGGACAAAGTTTCCCCTCCTCTTCCCCTGGCACCTCTTCTGCTTAGCTAGCACCCAGTGCCCCTTGTGCTGCCCTTGGCCATCCCTGGGCACAGCCTGGCTGGGTCCTCCCAACACTGCCCTGCACATCTTTAGCACAGCACTGAGGGCAGCCCTCAGGCTCCTCTGCTGCCAGCTGCCAGCCCCAGCTCCCTCAGCCTGGCCTCACAGGAGATGTTCCCTGCCTGCAGCAGCTTGGGGGCTCTGGGCTGGGCTCTCTGCACCACTTCCCTGAGCTCCTTCTTGAGCTGAGGGGTCCAGAACTGGACACAAGATTGCAGCTGTGGCCTCAGCAGGGCCACAGAGGAGCAGGAGAACCTCTCTGACCTGCTCACCACAACCCTTCTGATCCAGTCCAAGATGCCCTTGGTCTTCCTGCCACCAAGGGCACACTGCTGGCCCATGGTCATCCTTCTACCCATGAGCACCCCCAGGTCTCTTTCCCCTTCACTGCTCTCCAACAGCTCAGTCCTCAACCTCTCCTGGTCCCTGGGGTTGTTCTTTCTTGAGAAGCTGCTTGTTTCAGTACAATCCCCTCTCCAGGACAGTAGTCCTCAGGCAGTGCCATCTCTGGTGGCAGGGCTAAGTGGGGGTGCTCAGATGAGCACAGCCAGGCTGGAGGGTGGGCAGTGGCAGTGGGCACATGTGTCACCTTGTGGCTCTGCTTGTAGTGGGAGTGTGCAGCACTAAGAGGGCTCTGCATTGGATGAGTTTCACCTGCTGGTGCCACCTCATTGCCTCATTCCTGCCGTCTCTGTCACCCACCAGCACTGCTCTTGGAATCATCAGCCCTGCAGTTAGACAATGCTTAAAAAGAGGAGAAACAGAACAGAAGCCCAGGGTGATGTGACCCCAGAACAGAAGCCCAGGGTGGTGGAACCACAACAGAACCCCAAGGTGATAGAACCCCAGAACAGAACCCCAGGGTGGTGGAACAACAGAACAGAAACCAAAGCACAGAACAGAACCTCAGGGTAATGGAAGCCCAGGACAGAACCCCAGGGTGATGGAACCACAACAGAACCCCAAGGTGACAGAACCCCAGAACAGAACCCCAGGGTGGTGGAACCACAACAGAAGCCCAGGGTGAAGGAACTCCAGAATAGAACCCCAGGGTGGTGGAACAACAGAACAGAAACCAAATGATGGAAGCACAGAACAGAAGCCCAGGGTGATGGAACCCCAGGACAGAAGCCCAGGGTGGTGGAACCCAAGAACAGAAGCCCAGGGTGGTGGAACCCCAGGACAGAAGCCCAGGGTGGTGGAACCCAAGAACAGAACCCCAGGGTGATGGAAGCCCAGGACAGAAGCCCAGGGTGGGGTGGTGGAAGCACAGAGCACAGAGCCAAGCCCAGAGCATGGTTATTCACAAGTTCAGTAACCTTCAAAGGCAGCCAAAGGTTGCAGCTCCACTGCAGCATGGGAACATCTTCTGCAGAGCAGCAGGCACAGGCTCTGCACACCCTGGCACCATGTCTGCAGGCCTCCTTGCAGGAGCAGTTCATCATTCTAATGAAGACAGGCACCACAGGAGCAATTAACCAGCCCAGGAGAAAGTGCAACCCTCCCCCAAGGTGTGCACAGGGACAGATGTGGAGGAGAAGCTCTCCTGACCTCCTTCTGGGAGTCCACCTGGGAAAGATTCACTCTGGGTGGTGCACACAAGCAGCTGCTGGTCCAGTGATGCCCTCATGGGTACTGGGGGCTGCAAACAATTAAAGCTGAGCAACTCCCCACACTGCTGGAGGTGGTTTCCATGCTTCATTTAGCACTTCCTGCTTGCAGCAGGCAACTGACAGCTGCAGCTGGCCCTTTCCAAAGTGAGATCCTGGCAATCTGGGACAAAAGATGGAAAGCCTGAAAAGTCAAGTTTGGCTCCAGTCCCTCATCCTGAGGCAGGGATTGGTGTTTAGCTCCAGGGTTTGGGGTTCCCTGTTATCAGAAAAGGGACTGCAGCTTCTATCTTCCCCATCTCCTTTTGTCCTGACCTAAAACCTCGCAGAGGAAGGACTCCAGCAGGCATGGGACACAGAACAGAGCTGCTCTTCACCCACACAAGATGTGAGGCCCTGTGCAAGCCACTAATGAAAACCACTGGCAGGTGAGGGCTGTGCCCATCTCCCTCCCAATGAATGAGCAGGACAAGGACCTTTGAATTCCATCTCCAACTCTGCAGTACAGCTGCTCTCAGATGTGCCTGAGCAGTGCCTGAGCAGTGCAGAGAGTTGCTCTGAGCAGGAGGTGAGGCAGGTTCTTGCTCCCCCTTCCATCACCAGCAGAGTTTCCCAGCCTCCTCCCCACATTAACTGGTCCAGCTGCCAGCTGCAGAGTCCATCCCTCCACCCTGACTGTCCAACCTAGGGCAGAAGGGCATGGCTGGCAGCACCTGCCCAGCAGTCCAAGCAGCAGCAGTGCATCCTTGTCCCAGGTTGTCACAGGAGCACTGCTGCTCTGCACTGCTGCACTCACCCTGTGCAGCAAACTCAGACCTTCTGTCTGAGTGTCAGCAGCCCGGAAAGCCCTGGGCAGCATCTGTGTCACTGTCACTTTAAAGCAGGAGGGAGTGAGGATGTCTTTGGTCTGTGCTCATTAAGGACAATCAGCTCTCTGAGGAGCTCCTGGTGACCCTGCTGGGAAATGAGAGCCCTGAGGGCCGAGTTCCAGACCTTTCACTTGCTGCTTGTGAGGAGACACAGAACTCACCCTGGGGTTCCCAGAATCACAGAACTGTCAGGGCTGGAAGGGACACCTCACACTAGAGCAGGTTGCTCAGAGCCACATCCAGCCTGGCCTTAAACACCTCCAGGGGTGAGGCTTCCACCACCTGTGCCAGTCTCTCACCACCCTCATGCTGAAGAACTTCTTCCTAATGTCCAGTCTGAATTTACCCACTTCTAGTTCTGCTCCATTCCCCCCAGTCCTGTCACTACCTAACACCCCAAAAAGTCCCTCCCCAGCTTTCCTGCAGCCCCCTTCAGACACTGGAAGGCCACAATAAGGTCTGCCTGGAGCCTTCTCCTCTCCAGACTGCACAGTCCCAACTCTCTCAGCCTGTCCCCACAGCAGAGCAGCTCCAGCCCTCTGAGCATCCTCGTGGCCTTCTCTGGACACCTTCCAGCACCTGCAGATCCTTCCTGTCCCAGGGGCTCCAGAACTGGACACTGCTGCATGTGGGGGTCTCAGCAGAGTGTGCAGAGAGGCAGAATCCCCTCTAGGTTTCCTTCAGCCTAGTCCAAGTCCAACAGTTCCATTCTCAGTGGGTTCCATCTCTTGCTCTGCAGTTCTGAAGGTTAAGTGTGGCTCTGAGGAGGACCTCAGCTCCACATTGACCCCAGTTTGTTGCCCTGGCTGTGGGCTTTGCTCCTGAACTGAGAACCCTTTGCCTTGTGGGGCTGTAGCATGAAGCAGAGAGTCTCTGAGTGCTCCCCATGCTGTGCCTTTCTGCTCACCCACTCAGGCCATTTGCTGTGCAGACCACCCCAGCTGCATGGCTCTGCCTCTCCAGCATTTGCAGCAGCTTGTCACAGGCACCTCTGCATGCTCAGAGGTCAGCCCACCACAGTCAGTGGCTGTTGGGCTTTGCTCTGTGAGCCTTCAGTAGCAAACTCCTTCATGAATCACAGAGTCTCAGAACAGCTCTGCTTGGCAGAGCCCTCCCAGCTCAGCCAGCCCAGCCCTGCACCAGCACTGCAGGGGCACCACTGAACCCTGCCCCTCAGCACCAGGGCCACAGCTGCTGGGAGGCCTCCAGGGATGGGCACTGCAGCACTGCCCTGAGCAGCCTGTGCCAAGCATTGAGAACCCTTCCAGGGCAGAAAGAGGTGCTGAGCTGCAGCCTGAGCCTGCCCTGGGGCAGCTTGGAACCATTGCCTCTGCTCCTGTGCCTTGCCACCAAGCAGCAGAGGCTGCCGCCTCCTCACTGCCCCCTCCCTGCAGGCAGCTGCAGAGAGCAAGGAGCTCTGCCCTCAGCCTCCTTGACATCCACTGCAGTCGGTGACCTTCACTCCCGAGCCACAGGGATTTGCTGAGTCAGCTCTTTGCCTGTGACAGGGCAGCTCGTGGCAGCCCCTCAGGGGTGTTCAAAGAAGTCCTTTGGCGAATGGTTTGTCTGGGTGAGGATGCACAGAGATGTTGCTGCCTCAGGAGACTGCCAACTGTGGTGATTGTTCTCCATCACAGCTTGAGCTCTCTGGGCTGCAGTCTGCTGCCAGCTCAGCCCAAGCACTCCAGCTCCTTCCTGGCTGAGCCGACAAAGCCATTTCCTCCAGGCCTTTTCACCCTTCCCCCCCTCACTGCATCTCTGAAGTCAGCACACAGAAGAATCACAGAACCACAGCGTGGCAGGGATTGGGAGGGGGCTGCAGAGGACATCCAGTCCAACCCTTGCCAGAGCAGCATCACCCAGGGCAGGGCACACAGGGACACATCCAGGTGGGGCTGGAAAGGCTCCAGAGCAGGAGACTCCACAACCTCTCTGGGCAGCCTGCTCCAGGCCTCCAGCACCCTCACACCAAACAACTTTCTCCTCATGCTGAGCTGCAACTTCCTGGCTTCCAGCTTAGGCCCCTTGGTCCTTGTGCTGGCCCTGGGCACCCCCAAGCAGAGCCTGGCACCTTCATCCTGGCCCCAGCCCTCAGCTATTGATAGACATTGAACCCCTGGTCTGGCTGCTCTCTGGAGCTCCCTCCCAACCCCTGCCATGCTGTGACTCTGAAAGCATGAGGCAAGAGAGCTGCTGCTGTTACACTGAGGGGGTGTTGGGCTCAGGAGCTCATCCCCAGCCCCAGAAAGCTGCCAGCTGTGGGCACACAGCAGACTGGCAGCACAGAGGGGTCACCAGCTCTCAAATACCCTCCTGGGCTCTTCCTAGACCCCAGGTCTTGGCACTGCAGACTGCCCCAGACACCAAGTGCTAGGGGCTGGGAAATGAAACTGGGAAGTGCACCGTGGCAAGCTCCATCAGGAGGTGGAACTGGAGCAGCTTGGACTAAATCTCAGTGGTTTAAGTCCCTGCTTTAGCTCTGGCTCATAGCTGAAGCCTGGGTACTAGAGAGCCAGGCTGCTGCCTCAGCTCCTTCACATCTGCAGTCTGGATACCTCCACAGGGAGAAGGAGAACAATAAATGATGCTGGGAACAACAGGAGCCAGGGCAGAGCTGCCAGGGGTTGCAGAGTCATGGAACAGGTTGGGTTCAAAAGGGCCTTTACAGCTCACCCAGGCCAACCCCTGCAGCCAGCAGGAGCATTCCCAACTGCAGCCCCAAACACCCTGACCTGCAATGGTGCCAGGCATGAGGCATCCACCATCTCTCTGGGCAGCCTGGGCCAGGCTGTCCCCACCCTCAGTGTCAAACAGTTCTCCCTTCTCCCCAGGCTGAACCTGCCTCTTTGAGTCCCAAACCACCCTCCCTTGTCCTGCCACAACAGGCCCTGCTTAGACTTCCCCACAACATGGTTCCAGGGTGCAATTGCTTCCATGCTGGCAAATTCAGGCTCACAGGGGTGTCAGGAGGGCAGCCAGGACCCTGCACACCATTTCCTGTGACCCCAGCCTTTGCCTTCTGGTCTCGAGCTTGCTCTTGACTCACTTGCTCTCTGCAGTGCCATGGCCACAGCCCTCCCTGCCTCCACAGAAGCTCAGCCTCTGCCTGCTCAGAAGCAAGTGGCTGGGACAGTCCAAGGTGTGCATGTCTGGGGACAGCTGCTGCTGCCCTGGAGGTTCTTGCTGTGACACAGAACCTCTAGTCTCAGGCTGGGCACCATGTTTCCAGAATAGGCAGAAGAGGAGCAGCATGAAACCAGTTGCAGCATCTGTGGTTTAGGAAGGTTTTCTCTGATCCCTGGGCCATGAGGGTTGTCCATGATGCCTGCTTCACCCTAAAAGCCACGAGTGGAGGAGAGTCTCCAGACCAGCAGAGAGCTCCTGGGTTTGATGAAGAGAGAGTGGACAGCTCTGCACTGAGAGCTCTGAGGGGAGGGACCACACAGAAAGACCTTCTCAGGGGCAGTTAGGAGTACCTAAAGGTGGAGAGGGGATGAGAGAGGGTGCTGATGGATGGAGCCAGCAAGGAGGTCCCTTTTGGACTGTTTTTTATGCCACAGCCCTGCTCTGCTCTCACAGGCTCACAGGATGTCAGACCCAAAGAGATCATCGAGTCCAACCCCCCTGCCAGAGCAGGACCAGAGAATCCAGCTCAGGTCACAGAGGAACACATCCAGACAGGCCTTGGAAGTCTCCAGAGAAGTCTCTCCTGCAGACTCTGCAGTGCCTGGCCACAGCTCACTCTGGGGACTGTGGAAGAAGCAGCAGCAGCTCTGCTGCCCTGGCAAGAGCAGAAGAGCTTCACAGAGCACAGCAAGGGACTGTGTGAGAAGAAGATGCACCCCCATGGGGGATCCTTCCTACCCTTGCATTTCCTCCACAGTTTGGAGCTGAGCTTAATTATGTCTTCCTCATTTCCAGGGTCCCCAGTGGGAGATCCTTGGGGTCAGGTTGGCAGAAGTGCTGAGCCCTGGAAATGGAAGCCAATAGAAGTTGTGCTCTGAGCAGCTGAAAAATGTAAAGAAATGCTAAATCCACAGGGGGAAAAAAAAAAACAACAACAAAAAAAGTGCCAGGCTTGCTAGGGCAGGGGAGCTGCTGGAGAGCAGCCCTGCAGAGAAGGACCTGGCAGTGCTGGGGCACAACGAGTGNCCAGCCCTGTCTGGATGTATTCTTATGTGACCTGCAGTACGAGAGAGATGTGGAGGTGCTGGAGCAGGTCCAGAGCAGGGCAAGGAAGCTGTGAAGGGCCTGGAGAATAAATCTGATGAGGAGTGACTGAGGGAGCTGGGGATGGGTAGTGTGAAACAGAGCAGGCTGAGGGCAGAGCTCATTGCTGTCTGCAGCTACCTGAAGGGACATTGTGGAGAGGCTGCTGCTGGGCTCTGCTCACAGGTAACTGGAGACAGAACAAGGGGGAATGGCCTCAAGCTGAGGCTGGGGAGGTTTAGATTGGACACTAGGAAAAGTTTTCCATGGAGAGAGTGGTCAGGGACTGGAATGAGCTGCCCAGGGAGGTGGTGGAGTCAGCCACCCTGGATGTATGCAAAGGTGGTTTGGATGTGGTGCTTGGGGAGAAGGTTTAGGGTGAATCTTGTAGAGTGGGGTTAGAGGTTGGACTTGGTGATCCTGAGGGTTTTGCCAACCTGCATGTTCC
This sequence comes from Ramphastos sulfuratus, assembly GCA_013399055.1. Taxonomy (NCBI): domain Eukaryota; kingdom Metazoa; phylum Chordata; class Aves; order Piciformes; family Ramphastidae; genus Ramphastos; species Ramphastos sulfuratus. Next base: position 10,940 of record WBNM01015122.1, on the reverse strand, counting down.
TGTGATTCTGTGATTTTGTGCTGCATTCTCTGGTTCTGCTCTGGCAGGGGTGGACTGGAAGCTCTCCAGAGGTCCCTTCCCACCCCTAACATCCTCTGATCCTGTCATCCTGTGGTCCACACTCAGACTCCTCTCTTGCTGGTGCTCAGCTTTCTGCCTCAGCTCAGGGAGAAAGTGCCAGGTCATTACCGAGGTGCTTTGTGGAAATGGGTTTGTTAGCACCTGAGAAGCATTCCCAGGCCCTGCTGAAAGGACCGGGGACACCCCCGGGGGGGAACGGATAATTGTGTAGTCAACAGAGGGTTTGGATGGCAGCAAAAGCAGCCTGTGGCACACATCGGATGGGGAGGATTAAGGGACATTGAGTGATTAGTCAGGCGTGGAATGAGCTGGGGATGCTGTGGAAAAATCAGTACAGGGCCATGGAATTAGAGACTGCACCGTAATGATCATGCTCAGGAGGCTGGAGCTCAGGACAGCAGTGTTGGTGCTGCCAGAGTTTGAAGCCCTTGACTTTCAGTGTCAGTGTGCTGTGAGAGGAGGCTTGGAAATGTAATTCCACAAGCAAAGAGACCATCTCTGAGCCCTGGGGAGCTGCCTGGCTGCTGTCCTGCAGAGGTGAACACCAGAGCTAGCACTCAGCCTACTGAAGGGACAGAGGCAGGGGAGGGAGGATGCTACAGCTCAAGAGGGACTTAGAGCTGCTGGAGAGAGTCCAGCCCAGAGCTGGACAGGCTGAGGGCTGGGCAGGGAGAAATGGATTGAAACCAAACAAGGGCAAGGGCAGAGTCTGGCACCTGGGAAAGAACAACCTCAGGGATCAGTGTAGGTTGGGGCCTGAGCTGTTGGAAGGCAGTGAAGGGGAAAAAGCTCTGCGGGGTCCTGGTGGGTGAGAGGGTGAGCATGAGCCAGCAATGTGCTCTGGGGGGCAGGAGGGACAATGCCATTCTGGGCTGGATTAGAAGGGCTGTGGTGAGTAGATCAAGAGAGGTTCTCCTGCTCCTCTGCTCTGCCCTACTGAGGCTGCATCTGGAGCACTGTGTCCAGTTCTGGGCCCACCAGTGCAAGAAGGACCTCAGGGAACTGCTGGAGAGAGTCCAGCACAGAGCCACAAAGGTGATGAAGGGAATGGAACATCTCTGTTAGGAGGAGAGCCTGAGGGAGCTGGGGCTTGGAGCTTGGAGCAGAGGAGCCTGAGAGGTGACCTCAGTCATGTTGATAAAGATGTGCAGGGTGAGTGCCAGGAGGCTGGAGCCAGGCTCTGCTGGGTGATGCCCAGTGCCAGCACAAGGGGCACTGAGTGGCAGATGAGGCACAGGAAGTTTCATGAAACACAAGGAGGAATTTTTCCCTGTGAGGGTGACAGAACTCTGGAACAGGCTGTGGATGTATTCTTGTGTGATCTGGTACAGGAGATCCTGCTCTGGCAGGGAGGTTGGACTGGATGAGCTTTGGAGGTCCCTTCCAGCCCCTGACACTCTGTGATTCTGTGAAAAACAATTCACTGATCTGATGATCCTAAGTGGGAGGAGTGAAGGTGCAGAGGCATCAACCTGTCCCATGCCTCTCTAACCCATCCCAGATAGGCACCCACCAGCCATGGCAGTGCTCACTGCACAGGCAGCCAGGCTGGTAGCAGGGCTGCCAGGACTCTGTTGGCCTGCAGGAAGGCTGCAGCAGTGAGCTAGGCTCTGTTCATTAAATCCACAGCTCCACACTCCTGACCTTTATTGCTCAAATCAAATGTCAGAGATGCTCAGCAAGAGCCCAGGTTCACTGAGCTGCAGAGAGCTGCTGCTCTGCATGAGGAGGCAAGACAAGGGCTGGAGGGCACAGGACCCCACCTCTGCAGGGTGCTCACTTTGGCTGTCTCCTCTTCAATGTCCAGCAGCAACCAGCACCACCTGTGTCCTCCAGATGGAGAAGGGGAAGGAAGAAGAAACTGCAGCAGTGCAGGTCAGGAGGGGAGCTGCTGGAGAGCAGCCCTGCAGAGCAGGACCTGGCAGTGCTGGGGCACAACAAGTGCTGCATGGGCACCACTGTGCCCTGCTGGCCAAGAAGGACAATGGGGTCCCGAGGGGCATTCAGAAGAGTGTGGGCAGCAGATCCAGGCAGGTTCTCCTGCCCCTCTGCTCTGCCCTGCTGAGGCCACACCTGGAATAGTGCATCCAGTTCTGGGCTCCCCAGGTCAGCAGGGACAGGGATCTGCTGGAGAGAGTCCAAGGGACTCTGGGGGCACTGGATGGAAGCTGCAGCACAGGAAGTTGCACCTCAAGGTGAGGAAGAACTTCTTGACTGGAAGGGTCCCAGAGCCCTGGCACAGGCTGCCCAGAGAGGTTGTGGAGTCTCCTTCTCTGGAGCCTTTCCAGCCCTGTCTGGATGTGCTCCTGTGTGACCTGTGCTGCATTCTCTGGTCCTGCTCTGACAGGGGCGTTGGACTCGATGATCTCTTTGGATCCTTTCCAACCCCAAGTCCTCCAGAGGTCCCTTCCAACTCCTCACATCCTGTGATCTGTGATCTGTGATCCTATCATCCCTGAGGAGCCAAAATGGTGACAAGATCCACATGATCCATGTGGGCATCCTTCCCACCAGGGCTCTGCCTTGTGCTGCCAGGGGTTCGGTGTGACCCCTGTGGCAGTGGGAGCTGGCAGTGCCAGTGGGAGCTGGCATTGGCATGGGCAGAAGACACATCTGTGACTGTGCTGGGGCAAGGACTGCAGCAGCAGCCGTGGAGGAGCAGCTGCTGCAGGGTGCTGGCTGGCCCAGAGGCACAGCCTCCACACAGCCTCAGGCACAAAAGCACTGCAGACAGTCAGGAGACCCCCAGCAGCTCTCAGCCTTGCCCTTCTCCCTGCACCAGCCCAGATGTCTGCCCTGAGAAGGTGACTTTCCTGCCAGGCTTTTTGGCTGCAAATGCCCACAGTTGTGCTTCTCTCACACAAAGTTCTGAGCTCCCAAGCCCAGCAGAGCCTCCACAGGCAGTGTCTGCTGCTCCCAGCTTTATTTTCTGCTGAAGTGCTCTTTTGACAGGAAATGTTTGCCTGGCCTGAGCACCACTGTGACAGCTACTAGGAGAGGCTGGGGACTGAGCTGTTGGAGAGCAGCGAAGGGGAAAGAGACCTCGGGGTGCTGGTGGGCAGAAGGATGCCCATGAGACACAAATGTGCCCCTGGGGGCAAGAAGGCCAAGAGCATGCTGAGGTGGCTTAGAAGGGCTGTGGTGAGCAGGTCAGAGAGGTTCTCCTGCCCCTCTGCTCTGCCCTGCTAAGGTCACAGCTGCACTCTTGTGTCCAGTTCTGGGCCCCTCAGCTCAGAAGGAGCTCAGGGAAGTGGTGCAGAGAGCCCAGCCCCGAGCCCCCCAGCTGCTGCAGGCAGTGAACATCTCCTGTGAGGCCAGGCTGAGGGAGCTGGGGCTGGCAGCTGGCAGCAGAGGAGCCTGAGGGCTGCCCTCAGTGCTGTGCTAAAGATGTGCTCAGCCACCCTGATGTGTCCTTGCTGGGAATGAAACAAGTGTGAAAACAGGTGGAGAAGTCATCCTTCATCTTCCTGGAGTGGAAGGCATCAGCTTGAACATCTCCTGGTGGCCCTTGGCTCCCTTGGGACCTTTGTATCTGACCTCTGCACACCTGCAGGTCACTATGGTGGAGCTGTCAGCAGGGGCACAGAGCTGCTGTCATGCAGCCATGGACCTGAAGAGACCTGGCAAAGCTCATCCAGTGCAACCCCTGCAGCCAGCAGGGACATCCCCAACCAGAGCAGGCTGCTCAGGGCAACAAACACCCTGCCCTGCAATGGTGCCAGCCTTGGGGCAGCTCCCACCTCTCTGGGCAGCCTGGGCCAGGCTCTCCCCACACTCAGGGTCAAACATTTCTCCCTTCTCTCCATTCTCAATCTCCCTCTGTGAGTCTCAAACCATCCCCCCTTGGCCTGGCACCACAGGCCTTGCTCAGAAGCCTGTCCCCAGCTTTCTGCTCAGCCTCTTCCAGCACTACAAGGCCACCAGAAGGTCTCCCTGGAGCCTTCTCCTCTGCAGGCTGCACACCCCCAACTCTCCCAGCCTGGCTCCCAGCAGAGCCCTTCCAGCCCTGCCAGCACTGCTGTGGCCTCCTCTGGCCCTGCTCCAGCAGGTCCCTGTCTGTGCTGTGCTGAGCACTCCAGAGCTGCCCCAGCACTGCAGGGAGGGTCTCAGCAGAGCCCAGCAGAGGGGCAGAATCCCCTCCCTGCCCCTGCTGCCCACACTGCTGGGGATCAGCCCAGGGCAGGCTGGGGCTGGGCTGGCAGCACTCACTGCTGGCTCATGCCCAGCTTTGCACCCCCAGCACCCCAAGTCCTTCTCCACTGGGCTGCTCTCCAGCCCTTCACCCCCAGCATGGTTAGATGCTGGCAAATGCCCTGACCCATGTGCAGGGCCTTGCACTTGGCCTTGTTGAACCTCCTGCTCAGGCTCATCTGGGTCCCTGTGGGTGGTTTCCCACACCAAGAGGATCCCTGCTGCTGCTCATGCAGCCTCAGCTCTGGCAGAACAGGGGATGCTGGAGCCCCTCTGCCAACCTGCCAGCACTCACTGTGTGGCTTCTGGGAAGCAGAGAGGAGGAACATCCCAGCCCCAACCCTGCCTCCATCGTGCTCCTCCTGCCAGCATTCCCTGCCAGGGCTGTCTTTTGCTCTGCAGCCACTCTGCTCTCCTCACACCCCTGTGCTGTAAGGTTTAGGTGTCTGCAGCCTGCACTCCAGGCACTACAAACCATTCTCTGCAGAGTCTGCTTCTCAGTCCTTCTGGCACAGGAGCAGTCCCCAGCTCCTGGCTGACAGGGACCCTCAAGGAGCTGTGCATTTGCAGCCTGGTGGAGAATGCAAACCACAATTTCCTGCCCAAAGGGACACTGTGACCTCTTCCAACCTCCTGCCAGTTGGTACTGGTTACAGACTGGTTGCTACCATCTCACCCAGCCACAAAGGGTCCAGTCTGGCTGCCAGAAAACTCACAGAAACAAGGAATTGTTTGAGTTGGAAAACCCTTCCAAGATCACCCAGTAACCAGCAACCCAGCCCCACCATGGCCCCAGGTGCCATGGCCACATGGTTCTGGAACACTCCAGGCATGAGGACTCCACCACCCCCCTGGGCAGCCTGTGCCAGTCCCTGACCACTCTTGTAGCAAAGAAATTTTTCCTCCTCTCCAACCCAACCCTCCCCTGGCACAATTCCAGGCCATTTCCTCTCCTCCTATCACTTGAGCCTAGGGAGCAGAGCCCAACCCCCACATCACTGCAGTCTCCTCTCAGGGAGCTGCAGAGAGCAATGAGGTCTCCCTCAGCCTCCTCTTCTCCAGGCTGCACACCCCCAGCTCTCTCAGCTCCTGCCACCTGGAGGTCCCTTCTAACCCCTCTATGCTTCTGTCACTTCCAGCTCCTGCCAAATGTGGTGTTTGGCCAGCAGGACAACCTTCAGCTTCTTCCTTCACCACCTTACTGCTCAGCCTCTCCTGCTGGTGCCAGGCAGCACACAGTGAAGAGCATAGAAGGAACTCTTCTGCTATGACCCTCGGAGCCCAAAGCAGACTAACCACCCAGCAACGTGACAGCCAATCAATGGGCCTGATTAATTAACTCCTAATAAGTTAATCTGAGCAGTGAGGCAGAGAGGAAGCCTCCTGGTAGACAGCAGCCCCTGAGGCACTGCAGGCAGGGGCAGGAGATCGATCCCCTGCCTGCCCCCATCCATCATACCCAAACAAAGATGTCCATGGGTAACAGTGCTGGGTGGGTGGAAGGTCCTCATGTCACTGCCTGGGGAGGGGTCTGGGCTGTGTCTTGCTGCTGACAGCTCCTGAAGCACCTCTTTCCTGCCTGCATGATGAAAGGATGTGTGAAAGAAAGGCTTGGGATAACTCTGTCCAGCTGTGGGACCCCAACAGCAGAGAGACCTGAAGCTGCTGGAGAGGGTTCAGAGGAGGCCTCCAAGATGCTCAGAGGGCTGGAGCAGCTCTGCTGTGGGGACAGGCTGGGAGAGTTGGAGCTGTGCAGCCTGCAGGAGAGAAGGCTGCAGGGAGACCTCAGAGCTGCATTTCAGTATCTGCAGGGGACCTGCAGGCAGGCTGGGGAGGGACTGTGCAGAAGGGGCTGTGGGCACAGGCTGAGGGCAATGGGTTGGAAGTGGAGCAGGGCAGAGTCAGGTTGGGCATCAGGAGGAAGTTGTGCCCAGGGAGGGTGTGGAGAGACTGGCACAGGCTGCCCAGGGCTGTGCTTGAGGCCCCATCCCTGCAGACATCCAAGCTCAGCCTTGCTGTGTCCCTGTGCAGCCTGCTCTGGCTGGAGCTGTCCCTGCTGCCTGCAGGGGACTGGGCAAGATGCCCTTGGAGGGTCCCTTCCAGCCTGATGTCCTCTGTGCTGCTGTGAGCTGGTGAGTGGCTGCTGAGCATGGCAGAGCCCTCCAGGCATGTTCTGGTTGTGGACACTCCAAGCCTTGACCCACAAGCAGCACTTTGCTGGCTGCTGGCTGAGTGACCTCCTCTGCTCTTCTGTCCCTTGCTTGCCTTGCACTGCCTCATCAGGGCTGTGACAGGCAGCACCCAGGACACGCAGTGAGAGCTTTGTGCTTGAAGAATCATTCCAATTAAGCTGCTCTGTAAATATTGGGATGTTTCTCCAGAAAACTAATATTTGAGTGCTCAGAGTGTGGTGCAGACTGCCAAACCTCCACCAACAGGAAAGAGCCAGGCTCAGGCCCTGGCCTTGCCTTCAGGAAGGTTGTTTTTCCTCTGTGCTATAAAGGCAGCATGCCTGGCTGCTGTGAGATCACCTCTGAAGGACTCAGGATCAGCTGAAGCTCCCTTCAAAGTCAGCAAGTATCCAATAGTCCAATTAATACCCAAGCAAGGCCTTAGCCATTCCTCAGCTCTCCACACTCCATCAGAAGGAATTTTTTCCCTGTGAGGGTGACAGAACCCTGGCACAGGCTGCCCAGGGGGGTTGTGGAGTCTGCCTCTCTGGAGATATTCATGACCTGCCTGGATGTGTTTCTGTGTGGTCTGGTATAGGAGATCCTGCTCTGGCAGGGGGTTGGACTGGCTGAGCTTTGGAGGTCCCTTCCAGCCCCTGACACTCTGTGATTCTGTGAAAGGCACAGGGAAGTCTCCAACAGTCCATGTGAGAGGGATGCAGATCACTCTCTCCAGGCTGGGGACCCTTCAGCATCACCATCTGCATCCAGGCACAGAGAAGTCTTCAACAGTCCATCTAAGAGGGCTGGGGACCACTTGGAGCCCCCTCTCCAGGCTGGGAACCTCCCTGATGGTTCCACTGATGAAAGATCTTCCTCCTCAGTTACCCTCCCTGCAGGACACACCACCAGGAACACAGAATCACAGAACCACAGAATGATTTGGCTTGGAAGGGACCTTTCAGGGTCTAGTCCAAGCTCCCTGCTTTCAACAGGGACATCTTCAACTAGAGCAGGTTGCTCAGAGCTCCATCCAACCTTACCTGGAATGGTTCCAGGGATGTGCAATCTGGGTCCAGTGCCTCACCACCCTCAGTGCAAAAAGTATTTCTTGTGCCTTGTCTGAACCCCCCCTCTTTTAGTTTAAAACTATCACCTCCTGTCCTGTAGCAACAGGCCCTGCTAAAAAACCTGTCCCCAGCTTTCTTTTAGGTCTCTTCAAGTGCTGAAAGGCAGCAAGAAGATCTCCCCAGAGCCTTCTCTTCTCCAGGCTGGACAAACCCAACACCACTCAGCACTGCAAGGAGTGAAAACCAGACAGGATGCAGATGGCTTTGAGAGAGGAAGCAGCACTCACAGCAGCACACCCTGGCTGGGCTGCCCAGTCTCTGATGGGTCTCATAGTCTTGGGTTGGAAGAGACCTCCTAAAGTCACCCAGTCCAAGCCCCCCCTGCACTTAGCAGGGACATCTTCAACTAGATCAGGTTGCCCACAGCCCTGCCAAGCCTCACCTTGAATATCCCAGAGATGAGGACCCAACCACCTTCCTGGGCAACCTGTTGCAGTGAATGTGTCCAGCTGCAGAAGGAGAGAATCACAGAAGCATGGAACTGCTGAGGCTGGCAGAGACCTCTGAGCTCACCAAGCCCAAGCACTGCCCCAGAGCTCACAGTCCCAGCCCTGCTGCTGAGCCACTGCCACTAACCCACCCACGTCCCTCTGCACCACATCCACAGGGCTCTGAAACACCTCCAGGGATGGAGACTGCACCACCTGCCTGGNCCTCACCCAGATCATTGCTAAAGATGTTAACCAGGACTGGCCCCAGCGCAGCCCTGGGGGGCACCACTGGTGCCAGCCACCAGCAGGAGCTAACTCCATTGCCACCACTCTCTGGGCCTGGCCATCAGCCACTCTTGATCCAACAAAGCCTGTGCCCACCCAGGCCATGAGGGTCTGCAGCAGGATGCTCTGGAAATCAGTGCCAAAGGCCTCACTGCAGTCTGGGCAGACACAGCCCTGCCCTTGGCCACCAGGCAGGACATAGGAGATCAGGTTGGTCAGACAAGACCTGCCCTTCAGGAACCCATGGTGAGTGGGCCAAATCATCTTGTCCTGTGCCTGATGCATGATGTCACTCAAGATGATCTGCTCCATGGGTTTCCCTGGCATGAGAGGTCACAACAGGGTGAGGATTTGCCATCCAGGCAGGGCAATAACTGAGGCAAGCATGGATTGATGAGAGATCAGAGATTCACAGGGTGGGTTGGGTTGGAAGGGACCTCAAAGCTCATCCAGCACCAACCTCCTGCCATGGGCAGGGACACCTCCCACCAGCCCAGGGTGCTCAAGGTCTCATCCAGCCTGGCCTTGAACACCTCCAAGGAGGTTGTGGAGCATAGAATCACAGATCACATTCTGTGATTCTGTGATCCACAACATCCCTGGGCGACCTGTGCCAGTGTCTCACCACCCTCACTCTCAAGAATTTCTTCCTCATCTCCAGTCTCAATCTGCCCTCTACCAGCTCCAATCCATTGTCCCTTGCCCTGTCACTCACAGACTTTGTCAAAAGTCCCTCCCCAGCCCTCCTGGAGTCCCTTCAGGTACTGGAAGGCTGCCCTAATGTCTCCCTGCAGCTGTCTCTTCTCCAGGCTTAACAGCCCCAACTCTCCCAGCCTGTGCCCACAGTAGAGCTTCTCCAGCCCTATGATCACCTTTGTGACCTCCTCTGGCCCCTCTCCAGCAGCTCCAGGTCCCTCTTGTGCTGTGTTCCCCAGTACTGGAGGCAGTGCTGCAGGTGAGGTCTGAGTAGAGCAGAGAGGCAGAAATTCAGAGGGGGATGATGCTCAGAGGTCCCTCCCAGCCCCTGCCATGCTGTGGTTCAGCACCAAGCTTGGTTTGCAGCATCCCCTCTGCTCCTGCCATGCTGTGATTCAGCACCAAGCTTGGTTTGCAGCATCCCCTCTGCTCCTGCCATGCTGTGGTTCAGCACCAAGCTTGGTTTGCAGCATCCCCTCTGCTCCTGCCATGCT
>WBNM01015121.1:14702-32014 GCA_013399055.1 Ramphastos sulfuratus | reverse complement strand
GGTGATACTGACTGGTCTGTAGTCCCCAGTGTCATTCTTTTTTCCCTTCTTGAAGATGGGTGTTATGTTTGCTCTTCTTCAGTCAGCAGGAACTTCACCAGTCTGCCATGACCTTTCAAATATGATGGACATATATACATAAAATAAATGTCCTGGTAATCAGACAATACAAACCCCCCAATTATTAAAAAAGTGCATTATCAATGTAAATGTCAATTGAAAAACATCCATTCCTTCCACATTTGTGTAGTGTTTAAGGACAGTTGGATTTTAGAAGATAAGCTAGTCTTCAATGACAAAAATCTGACATTTGCCAAGATTACTTTTTCTAATTCCAAATTTTTACCAACAACTAAATATAAAACATCAATAGAAAGGTACTGAGGCAAACACTGGGCTTACTGTAGCATGACTTTTTTCTGGTTGAGTGCTAAATGCTAGACTACAGGTGTTTTGTACTGGACACACTGGTACACCCCTTGCTGCAGTGGCATGAGCTGTTGCTAATGTAACTAAACCCAGCAGCAAATAGTGCTGTGGCACTCTGAATTAGATAAATTCGTATTTACTTCTTAAAATATTTGAAGTAAAGCCAAGTGTTGTGGTATTTACAACAAATCTCATGTTAACATCATGCAGCTTCTTCCCTTCCAATGAATTAATCTTTAAAAATGCATTAATCCTCCAAACAAGCTCAAACACCCCTCATTTTATTGAGGTTTTATTGGTATACTTAAGATAATGCATGTTTAATCTTTAAAAAACAGAGTAAATAATGGCAAAATGATGGAAGCTGTTCAATTGGCAAAAATATTGTGCTGGCAGAATAGGAATTACTGTCTTGGCTTTAAAATTCTGTCACTCTGGGGTTTTTTACAGATCTGTGTATGTGGATTAAGTTTGGAATTTAAAGCTTCTGGTGTAATTCAGGTCAGGCAAATAGGAATTAGTTCATATTTACTAGTGATATGCTTCTTAACAGTAAGGACATAAAAGGGAAGTTTTTCAAAAGCACTTCATTCTCTGTAAAGTACCTTGGTTGTTGGAAAGCTGATGTGCCTTTCAAAGCAGCGTAGTGTCTTCTCAGAAGACCCCTGACTGGCACAGATAGGCAGATCTTGAGCATTTATGTACAGAGAGATGAGTGCGTTTGTCAATGGCAGGAACTCACAGCTCACAAGGGGTAGGGTGAGACATGTCATAGCTTTGATTCAGCCCTTGAAGGTCCATGTTCTGGATGTCAAGATGCTGGCACACTGGTTAGACTATCACAGGGCAAGTCCTGTGCAAAACAAAATAGATTTGTAAAAAGTGTCCCCACAGTAATGTTGGGATATGTGTGATGTGTGTTCTTCTGCTATGTTGCTCTCAAATGAGTTCCTATGCAGGATAAGTACTAGGTTATGGCAAAAAAATCTCCCATTAAGAGAAACATCCCTGCATCACGCTTTCTTTAGGCAAGCAATTATGAATAAAAATAAACCAATGTCCATCAAATATAAGCCATAAAACACCTATATTTGGCAAAATATAGAATCAAAGAATCATGGAATATTTTTGGTTGGAGAAGACCTTTAATATCATCGAGGCCAGCAATTATGTAATTCTGTCAAGTCTGGTACTGAACCATGCTCCCCAGCACCATGTCTATGTGACATTTATATACCTTCATAGGTGGGAATTAAACCAGCTCCCAGGGAAGTCTGTTCTACTGTTTGAGAACCCTTCCAATGAAGGAGTTTCTTCTAATATCCAACTCAAACCTTTCCTGGTAGAATATTTCCTCTTGTTCTATCACCTGATACTAAGGACAAGAGACTGACTTCCACCTCACTCTAACCTCCTTTCTGGTACTTGTGGAGAATGAGAAGGTTTCCTCTCACCCCCTTCTTCAGACTAAACAATCCCAGTTCCCTCAGCTGCTCCTCACCAAACCTGTTCTCAGACTCTTCACCAGCTTCATTAACCTTCTCTGGACACGGTCCAGTGCCTTAATGTCTTTCTTGTAGTAAGGGCCCCCAAATTATCACAGTACTCAATATGTGGCCTCACTTGTGTTGAGTACAGGGGACAATCACTTCCCTGGTTCTACTGGCTATGTTATTGCTGAAACAGGCTAGGATGCTGTTGGTCTTCTTGGCCACCTGAGCAAACTGCTGGCTCATGTTCAGCTGGCTGCCAACCAGCACCCCCAGGTCCTGTTCTTCTGGGCAGCTTTCCAGCCACTCTGCCTAAAGCATGTTGTGTTGCCTGGGGTTGCTGTGACCCAGCGCTTGGTACTGTTGAATATTTTACTTCCTGGGCCATGATTTTCGTCCTGTTGTATTTGTCTTGCTAGACAGAAGTGTTTTCTGTGTGGGTTTAGTGCTTTGCTGGGTGGCTGTCAGTGCAATGGAAGAGAAAAACAGATGTCTGAGGTGATAGCATTACAGAAGCAAGCTGCAGGCCAGCTGCATTTTTGCATGACACCAGTCTTTTAAGAGGGCTTGTGAGTGACAGTCACTTTTTTCCCCCAATTATTATCCCAGTTTGATCCTCGGGAAACTTTCATTTTTCATTGCATAATGTCATGAGGTTTCTAATAGTGTCTTCTTATGTTTTAAACATGTTAATCTATACTGTGAGGCCTTGTGCAAAAATAAACCTTGTCATTAGAGCTACCCTAATTTCTCCAGTGTCAAAATAACAGTAGGTGCGGTGGAAATGTTTGGTAAATTCTGCATGAAGCCTGGCTGAAATTGTTGCAAAGCTATCTTTCTGAATATTTAGCTGCCATTTATTTAATTATATGCTTAGTCAGACTTGGCAGCAGAAGAATATTCCTTCATGGACAACTTCCAGGAGAACAGTAGAGAAAATATTCCTGGGACCTGTCACTTCTTTTTTTTTTGTTAGGCATATTCATAATGTGCCTGTTGAACTTCCCTTCAGAGTGCCTTAAGTATACTGAGATGTAGAAAAACCTCTTGAAGAAGGTGAGAGTGGTATCCTGCCGATGTGCTGCTGAGGATACAGAGAACTTTTTGGTTCTAGCATAAGTAACTTCTGATTGCAACCAGAAAATCTTCTGTTTTCCTAGTAAAAAGCACAATATTTCCAGCTGCACCTGGCCATGACAGCATGAGACAAAATCTACTCTAGGCATCATTCCATAGATTGTTGTAAAGAGAAAACAATAGTAAGGAACTATTCCTACTCTTAAGCTATCATTTAAAGTGGTAGAACACAAATGGAGCCTCATATCTCCTACAGATAAAATCTTGTTTCCTGTTTCAGACTGTTGGAAGAACTTTTCTGTCACCATCCAGAAATGAAATGTGCAACAAATGAAACATTTTTGTTTGTTTGTTTGTTTATAAAATATCAGTTTCCCAAGGATAGCTTATAGGGAAATCCATTTGCATTTCACAGATGAATGTGCTCCACAAAATTTAGGGGTTATATTTTAATATTTTGGTATTTTATTATTATGTCAATTATTTTGTAATGAAACCCTTATTATATATTCAGAATATAGAAAAAGACCTTGGTGATCATTTTATAAGGCCATATTTTCTGAACCTTTGGGAGTGTTTTTCCTTTCTAACTTTGTACATTGCTATGACTATGACATAGAAGAGGGCTGTCTTGTAGTTCAATCACAAGACTTGATCCATAAGCCGTGTTGTTCAGTTCGTGGTGCCGGTGTGCTCAGAGCAAGCCTAATCTCTCTGTTTCAGTTTCTCATCTGTGAAGTAGAGATGAAATATTTCCTTCTCACATACTTTATCCACTTGGTTTTGTGAGCTCTGAAGAATAGCAAATGTCTTTTACTTTGTGGATAAGCAACATGCTGTACAACGCAGCCTTGAATTTGAATGAGTTTCTTACAGCTCAGGAAGTTCATGTGAAGTGAGGAAATTCACTGCAGTTCTCTCTCTTCAACACTGAAATAAAAAGCATAACTATAATACAAGGTATTAGCATGGCTTTACTACCTTATACAGCAACGCAGTTCAATACACCACAGGATGTTTATTACTGAAGTTCAACTTGATTTCTGTAGGCAGATGATTCTCTCCACATGCGGTTTGATCAGGGTAAAATAATTTACTTGCAGCATTGCTTCATGAATAAATTCTTTTCTTCCCATTGTAGATCCCACTGACAGATAAGGTCAGGTTCAGTACATAGGGAAAGAATAGTTAAAAAGAAAAAAATTGCTACTTACTTAACATTTGTGAATCATAAGAGAAAACTAAGCTGAACTTCCATATCCTTGTCTTTTAATCGTTTCCTTATCCCATGTGTATTGATATCCAGGGAGAGGGAGAAATCCCTTCTTTTTTAACTTAAGCTCCATACTAAGGCTCTGTGGCTTTGGACACTGTTGAACTAATGTTTGACAATGGCTAGCTGGCATATGAATCTCAGGAAATGGAATATACATTCCTAAATTTGCCTTTGTCCTCTTTGCCTGGGGTTCAAGATTTGTTGAAATTACTCTGATCAACTGAAGTTACAGATCAGATTGTTTGAATAATCAAATATTAGAAAGTATGAGGAAAGGATACAATTTACAAGAGTATATCTTATGTCATGAAAACACACCACAGTATAAATCTTTAATAAAACCAAACTTATTTCTAACATACTGACACAGTCTAAACCTGCACCTTAAGTCAAACAGATGATACATGAATGGGCCTAATTTGAAAGTCAGACACTTAAGTCTCCTCTAGCAGAGTAATGAAAAGGACCACATGGACTGTGGTTGGGTAAATAAAAAAACAAGATTTGGTCTTATTAATAATAAGCCTACAACTGGTAGTATGGATGTGTCAGAACACAAAGTCAGTGAGAACACATGGTTGTTTCTCCACAAATGGGACACCAGGAGCAACCATCAAGCACAAAATTTACTAGCACTGAGATATTTTAGATTTTGTGTATATCCCATTTCATAATAAACACTGTGCCTGTAAAGCACCACAAAGGTCTGTCATTTTTAAGTGTAATGTGACACCGTTTACCAAAATGACTTTTTTTTCCTAAAGACAGACCTGGCTGGGGGACTCCTTTGCTTTTAAAGGCATAACCAGTCTCAATAAAAAAATTAGAGGTTATCATTGTGAACAATCTGTGCATGCTGCATTCATCTGCTAGTACCCAGGAATGAGTTATTTCACTCACATTCAGCGTTGTTCTGTGACAGCATTAAAAACAACAGAGAAATTTCACTCAATGAAACTTCCCAGCCAGGAGACCAGTTGCTGTCAGCACTACTCTTATGGTTTCCTCAAATGTTCAAACTGCATAACTCGGGGACTTACTTTTTTTCATCATCCCAAATGAGCATATTGTGCATAACCATTTTTTATATGTCCTTGAATCAGCAGATTGCCTGCTAATTGCTTGAAGTATTCCCAGATTTGTCATAGGAGAAAGAACTGCAATACTTTCATTTTCTCCATTGGTTGTTCTCTGTGTCACCAGCCCTCAGCTGAGAGATACAGTCCCAGAATATTCTCATTTTGTGGCACCTTTCAACTCTCTAACAGGAAGGCCAGACATCAACACATAAGGTGCCCTGACAATACTCTCTAAAATATTTGTTTCCCAATGAGTCTGCAAAAAACTGTAGTGCCTTGTAGACACTAATTGTATCTGCCACATAACTGCATCACAGAAAATTTAAAAAAAACATTACCCATATGTCAAGGTATTCCCTTAGCTCCCTGATTAATAATAAAATCTCTTATTACATCCCTGCTAATTGAGGATATGGTGCATCAATACAAATGCGCTGCCTACTAGAGGTATCTTCTGGGGTTTGATATCCGAGTATCCCACTTACTGTCTGCAAGATTTTAATTCCTTCTTCTTTCACGAGCATTATCTGGGCTGTGGAAAATTTAGCCCTGGTAAAGATTTTAAAAAGATGTCCCTGATTACTTCAGAGCACCTAGATTAGATGACCTTCAAAGGCCCCTTCCAACCCAATCATGACTCTATGATTCTAAGATATTTTAGGGACAGTAGCTGTTAGTGGCCCTTTAACACCCTTCTCAGCTGTACAGGAATTGTTGCAGAAGAATGTATTTGCGCTGGGGTAGCCTGATGTGAATATGTGCCTCTGATACTCGAAGGGCTACTATAGTTAAGACCTGCTTAAAAATAAAACTCACCCATCTTGCTGGAGGCAATGTTGTGTAGCTTCAGTATGGAATGAGGGTAAGCATCAGGAGAGAAAAGCTACTTTGAGAATGCTAATTTCAGCCACCTGGTGGTATTTTACCCTGTGCTTCCTCTCACTCCACAAACAAAGAACTCAAAAAAACTTTTGCAGCTGCTACAGTCTCTCCCAATACACCTGCATTGCTACTACTTTTGACACTGACCCAGATAAATAAGAGAGATGAATCTATGGAAAGTTTGGGTTTTTTCTTCTTTTTTCTCCCCCACCAAATGGTTCAATTTAACCCCTTTTCCTGTCAGGCTGAAGGATACACTTATAATTTTAGCTGAAGAAAAATGGCATTTTGTGCATCCTGACAATGTTATGCTCAGCAGCCTGGTACTGCAACATAGAGAGTTGAGACTCTGAACTTGTGAATCCTGAGCCAGCTGTGTGAAGCTTGGCTGTAATTATGTGCCAAATTGATAGTCACACCAGTCACACAGTTTGGCCTTCTCGTGTGTACCCTCACAGAGGGACTTGAAATATGAGGCAGAGATATTCATGCTCTTTAGTACTGAATTGCTGTTTTATCTCTGGCTTTGTCAGGGGAGCTAGCATTAAAGTGCAGATTTCAGTACAGTAAATTCCCAAGGAGAAACCTCTAAACCGTAACAGACAGAAATTTAGTGGAGCTGTGCATTCAGAGAAACACATTTGCACCTTCCCAGGTGTGGGGTGGTTTATCCTTGTGAATTTCCTTGTTATCAGTGGGTGTCCTCATGACTGAAAAGGAGACAAATACAGACATTGTTTGCTTCCTATGAAATCACAGAATCATAGAATGGTTTGGGTTGGAAGTGACTTCCAAAGGTCATTCAGCCCAGCCTCCTCTGCAGTAAGCAGGGACATTCTCAACTAGATTAGGCTGCTCAGACCCCTGTTGAGCCTCATCTTGAATATCTCCAGGGATGGGGCCTCAACTACCTCCCTGGGCAACCTGTTCAAGTGTTCCACTACCATCGTGGGAAAGAACTTGTTCCTAACATCCAATCTAAACTAGTCTTCTTTAATTTCAAACCATTGCCCTTCATCCTATTACTACAGGGCTTTTGTAAACAGTCTCTCTCCACACTTCTCGTACTGGAAAGGCTCTACTGGGTCTCCCTGGAGCCTTCTCTTCTCTAGGTTGAACAGTTTCAGGTCTCTCAGCCTGTCTTTGTATAAGAGATGCTCCAATCCTTTCTTCATGTTTGTGGTCCTGCACTACATTTGCTTCAGCATCTCCAAGCACAAATGAAGGTTTGGTAGCAAATGACTGGAGACCCCACCTGGAATATGTGNACACTCTCTCTCAGAGAGTCTCAGGCTCTCTAGCTGTTTTTGGTCTTGGCCTCTCTGCTAAATAACCTCACTATGCACTCTACTTCTAACCCCCCTGGCCAATCCTCCAAACTCACCTTGCACGTAAGCCAAACCCTGGGGTAAGGTAGAGGGGTGGGAAGAAGGTGGAAGGGTGGTTGGGAGCCCCTCCTGGGGACTCTGATTTCTGTGAGGAGTGTTATGTTTCTGTATTACCTTTAACTTGTATATTTCTGTAAATATTCCTGTATATTGTGTATATATCTGCTTGTATATTGTGCTAAGCTGTAAATAAAGCTTCATTCCTTAACTTCCAGCAGGCTGAGTCTAGTCTCAGTGATTTTACAAAGTGTAGAGGGGTGGGGAACTCCCAAACCATCACAATCTGCTATCTAGAAATTTTTCTTTGCCATGAAAGTGTGTTGCCAGATCACTGTCAGCTTGCTGTCTCAAGAGGATCCCCATCTCCTTTTCTGTACTCCTGTTTTCCAGAGAGTCAGCTTCCAGAGCATACTTGTGCTTGGGTCACTCCTTCCCAGGTACAGGGCTTCACTTTTTCCTTTGCTGAAATTTATGAAGGTCCTGTCTGGCCACTGTTTAGCCTATCCAGGCCCTTCTGAACAATGTCACAACTACCTTGATTAGTCCCTCCTCCCTCTGCAAATCTCTTGAGGATGCTTCTACCTTCCAGGTCATTAAGGAAGAGTTTAAAGAGTATATGAATCCAGTATTGATCCCTGGCATACACTAGTAGTTTTTGGCCTCTAACTCAGCTTTGTGACACCGATAACAACCTTTCCAGCCCAGCAGTTCAGCCAGTTCTTAATTCACTTCTAAGTCCTCTGACCTAGTTTGTACGTCACCTGTCTGTCAGTAAGGATGTTACAGAAGACAATGTCAAACACCTTATGAAATTCCAGACATGAACTACTCTCACCTCATCTGCCAAGGCAGCAACTTAATTGCAGAAATCTGTCAGATTGGTTAAGAACAGTATTTCCTTCCTAAAGTCTTGCTGGCTGCTCTTGAACATGCTCTAGTCCTTCTTGAGTTTGCAAGTGGCTTCCAGGGTTAGTTGTTTCACTACCGTACATGCAATAGAAGATATTCTGACAGACCTGTAGTATCCCAGATCCTATTTCCACTTCTTGAAGATAGAAGTTAAATTTGCTCTCTTCCAGTCCTTAAGAACCTTTTCCAGCAGCCATCATCTTTCAAAGATAATGGAGAATGGCCATGAAATTACTTCAGCCATCTCTGTCAACACTTATAGGTGCAATGCACCAAATCTCATGGACGTCTGTAGGTCTGTTTTGTTTATGCATTCCATAACGTGATCCTTCTTCACTGAGAAAAAACCTTCCTTGTTCTAGACTTTCCTCTGAGGTCAAAGGTCTGGGATTTCTGGAAACTGATCTTAGCACTTAGACTAAAGTAAAGACGACATTGACTCTCAATCTATCCTGTGTCTTTCGTCACAGAGTCCTCTGCTCTTTGAGCAGCTACTCCACGTTTTCCCCAGTCTCTTTTTTACTGCTGATATACCATTAAGCTGTTCCTCATGTCTCTTGAAAGATTCAACTGGATGTGGGCTTTAGCTTTCCTCATTCTACCCCTCTGAGCTCAGATAGTACATCTATGTTGTTCCAAGGTTATGTAGCTCTGCTTCTGCCTCTTGCACGCTTCATATTTATGTCTAGGTAAGTCAGGAATCCCTTTCTCATCAAGAGATGTCTCCTACCACCTTTGTTTGACTCCTTGCATGTAGGGATGGACATTTATTGAGCTTGGAGAGAGTGTTTCTTGAATATCAACAGGCTTTCATGGACCTCTGTTCTCTTCATGGCCATATTCCATGGGATTTTTCAAGAACAGGCCTGTGTTAACTCTCCTGAAGCCCAGGGATTTGATAATGTTTTTCTTTCTCTTCCACTCCCTGAGGTTTCTGAAATTTGCTGTCTTGTGGTCACCTCAAAGTTCTGTTCTCAGCCAGTCCTTACTTGTTGTCAGTAGGAGTTCCAGAAGTGCTCCTATCCTCTTTAAAGTCCTCAGGAAGTTGCCAACAGTGCACTTCAATAACCTGGATTTTTTGTGTCCTTCTGTGATGTTCCTTCTGAACATCATCAGGATGGTTATAGTTCCACAAAAGGAGAAGAGCCTGTGACCATATGACTTCCTCCAGTTGTTTGAAGAAGACCTCTTCTACCTTATCTTCTTGGTTGGAGGTCTACAGCAGATAGCTACAATGCCACTCACATTGATCCAATCCTGCCCATCATCTGCATAAATGGTTGAGCTATAAACCTCAGTAAAGTTTTGTTTGTGTTTTCTGTGTAAGTAAACGTTGCAAGCTGCACTGAAAATCTCTCTACAAATACGTTTCTGCTACTTTGGTTTGGCTTTCTGGGTTTGCAATTTTAGTGTCTAATTATTGGGCTTGTGGGGTGGGAGGGGACAGATGTATTATGATTTCTGCTAAACTGCAGAAGAAACCTGAGCAAAGAAATGGTTGTGCATGCAGACATCTGTTCAAACAAACTGAGTGGTTTCTCTTCTGAAAAATTTTCATAAATATTTAGTTATGTGACAGGCCTGGGGTTTGGGTTTTTTTTGTGTTTTGGGTTTTTTTTCTTTAACTGTTCTAGTAAACAAAGAGTCAAACAGCATTGATCAGTATTTCAAATTGGTGCTCATAAAAGGTGTGACTTTGCATTCATTACTAATTTCTTTTCTGCTACCCCAGGATAGCTTCTGCAGTCTTCTCAAATATTGACTAACTTGTTTCATGTTGCTATTCTTGGCATCTCAGTTTTACCCTTGCTTTCAGGGTTCAATTTATAATTGCGTAACTATCCTGTACAAAGCAAATCATATCAAAGATGCATGGATTGCTGCATTCTGGTGTTTTTTTTTTTGCCAGGCTGGAAGACAACCATTCATTCCCACTGGGACTTTCTGGTTAAATGCATAACCTCACTGAATTCAATGACAGAACTGCTCTCACAGCAGTAGCATTCCAATTTCTCCACCTGTTCCTTATTCACAGCAGCACTGTAAGAGTCTCAATGCAAAAGGGAGATCCTCAAAAATTTGTTGGAAGTCTAAATAAATCATATCAAGTGTTATTTCTTTAGGTGTACGTAGGAAGTTTTGTGGTATTTTGGTGGTTTTGTTTGGTTAATTTTGGGAATTTTTTTTGTTTGTTTTGGGTTGTGTTGCTGTTGTTGCCCTTTTTGTCTGTTTTTCATGTTTATATTTCTGTTGTTGGTTTTATTTACTTGCTTGTTTGTTTCCTTACTTCAAGCATAATGCTTAAATGCTCATGTCAAAGAAAGAATTTAATCTTCTTGTCTCTGAGATGGTTCTGAAAGAAAACATTTCAGTGCTGAAATGTGAGTTCTATGCCCTTCCAGAAGAAAGCCTTTCCCTAAGTTTCCTAGAACTCACTTGTATCACTGTGCTTCTCCTTTTGCTTCATACCTCCTTCCATTGTACAAACCGTGTTTTGATACATACAGAAGAGATGCTGGTTTTGAGCTAGCTCATGGCCATTTTTCAAGAGGGTCATGAGGGAGACTGCTCCCCTGTAAACTTTCAGGCAGCAACTTTGCTGCACAGGCTGCAGATATCAGTGCAGACATCCATTTATTTTTTGTGCATGCAAAATAGAATGCTGCACTGCATACCATTTATGTTGTATGAGAATGGCTTCTTCATTAGAGATTATAAATATGATGAGGCTGAGAAGAAATACAAGTAAAATTAAATTACTTCAGCCAAGACAGCAGCTTAGTGACAGACTGGAATCCAAGAATCCATTTTTAACACCTCCTCTTACATTCTATCATCTTTGTTGTGTCTCTTTTCTTGGTGTTGCAGGCACCCAAATTTAGTTCGACCTTTTCTCTAGGAACCAGCTCCAGCTATACTGCTGGAGAGCGTTTTTATTGTCTAGGACCCTCATAGTTTTTATCTACTGTTTCTTGCTTTTTCTTCTTTGTGTTTTTTTCTGCTTTTCCCTTCTGTTGATTGTGTTTAGGTATTTTACTGATAGCTGTTTCGGTTATGCAAGAGCAGGATATCCTGCCCCTCCATTTACCAGTTTGGCTTTATATAAGAACAAGAATTTCTCCTGTATGCTTGCTCTTAAAGGATCTTCACCAGCTCTGTTTTTATCTCCAAACTGTGTCACCTTGAATTCATCATGTGTTTATAGTGAAGTTTTATATGTCTCTGATGTAACTTGGTTGTTTTTGTTGTTTAAACCTCCTTCCAACATGCCTGTCTAAAAGCATTGTTATGACACTTTTTGCTATTAGATTGAAATACTCCAAAGTTTCCATTTTAGATATTTTCCTGACCTCAGTGTGCTCTTAAGGCTTCTTTTACTTGTGCATGCCAAATGACTGTACATACTCTTGGCAACAATTACTGAGTTCTTGGTCAGAAATTTTTGGTATGGAAGAGGCTTTTACAAGTGAAGAGACCCCATTCTCAAAAAATCAAAAAACAAAAACCAACAAAAAATCCAACTATAAAACCCCACACCCAACCAAAACCAAAAAACAAACAAACAAACCAACCCTCAAGTATCTCCAGGTATCACTCCAAATCAAAGTGCCTTATGTATTAGAAATGTAGCTTGTCATGCTCTGAAACTCACAGTCCAAAGTGCAGAACTCAGCCTTGTTACACAGATTGTCATGGACTGTGCTACTTCTATGCTTAAAGCTTAAACTAAAATCCTCACATGAGAAATTAAATTGTCCAAGCAAGTTGATTAATTCATTGTATGGATGGCAGCAGGAGTCTCTGCTGTAAGGCTTCCTGCAGGGCTGTCTTCAGTTGAGTCAGGAGATAACTCTGCTTGTCTCAATTTTTGTATTCCACCTGATTGTCATCCTGCATGTGTTCCTCAGCACACGCATGTTCCTTTATCATTGATATCCCTCATTATAGTTAACCACACGCAAAATGCTTTATAACTGCCACTGTACAAAAGATTATCCTGCGTGATGATTTCTGCATCAGCAGCAGCAGTTTCAAAAGCCTAGTGACAAATGTTTTGTCTTTGTACAAACTAACCAGGAACCACTGAGAGTAGTCTCTGAAAGTCATCCTCCAGCCTGACCATTAAATGGCCTGAAGGAGCCTCCAAAATCATCTCCAATTACCACCATGAGAACTCCTGCACCAAAGAATCATGTAGGTAGTTGTGAAAGTAGGCAGGAGTTCAGCCAGTCACCCAGTTCCGAAAGCATCCATTGTCTCCAGCCAGACCAATGTTTCACTTCTCTGATGGTTGCCTGCTGGGGAGCTCCTCCACTGCTCTCATTTGACACCACAGGTGTACTGAGTGTGCACACAGTTTATATGTGCTACCCATCTGCACCACAGTTATCACTAAATGGAAGCTTGATTTCCATACTTTTCTCTCAT
This sequence comes from Ramphastos sulfuratus, assembly GCA_013399055.1. Classification (NCBI taxonomy): domain Eukaryota; kingdom Metazoa; phylum Chordata; class Aves; order Piciformes; family Ramphastidae; genus Ramphastos; species Ramphastos sulfuratus. Next base: position 19,056 of record WBNM01015121.1, on the reverse strand, counting down.
GTACAATTTAAATACCACAGGTCTCGATCCTTTATTTTTGTTAGATTTTAAATCTTTTCTCCTTCTGTGGCTGTGCCACATCCTGACTTCTTGTGGGAAATCTCTTGGAAGCTGCATTTAGTTGCTATTTTGTTTCCCGGGTGTTTGTGTTTTTCATCATTCCATGTAAACAAGCCTTTTCTCCAGAACTGCTGGGGATAGGATGGTATTCCATCTTTGTCTGGTTGTAAGTTAATCTCAGCCCATTTTTTCGCCTTTCACTCACAGAGTCTCATCTAGCATACATGACGACTCATCCATTTTAGTCAGTATTTGGGTCTCCTCTATCAATATCCACTGAAAATTTTACCTGTTCAAGGATAATACAAACCTCCAGCAGTAGGGTTGTATTACTGTTTAAGCTTTCCCAGAGCTCATAAGCCAAAGAGAACAAAATTCATCATGCCTCCCCAAGTTAGGTAGAATAGTAAAAGGGGTAAAACACTCAAAGAACAGCCTTGCACTGATTTGGAAGTTAAAAGGTAACTTTAACAATAAATAAAATGTGTTTAAGGTAAAAGAAGATTACAGAGCTATAAGGGAGGGGGATAAACACAGGTACATATACAAAACCAGAGTGGATGGCAGTGGATTCTCTGGACTGAGATGGATTTTTCCTTAGATGCAGGAGGTAGCAGGGTTGGCCAGGTGGTGGGTTGGCCAGATGGCTAGCTGGAACAGATGGCTAGCTGGAACAGCAGCAGGAGCAGCAGCAGGGAGACATTGCAAAAGCTAAGACAGGAACGAGAGAGAACAGGAGCTAGACTGGGTCTTAAATAGGGCTGTGGACAGGAAATGGAAGTGGGATAAACTTTGACCTGAGGGGTCCTCCTCCCAGGAGGGACCAGGGACACCTGGGGTCAGGTTTCCAGACCACTCCCCCAGCTCAGCTGGGCTTAACCTGGAACAGATTTTCTTGTAGTTTATTACTATGAGCATATTGCTTTTGAATGTGGCGAGAAATGTCACACATTTCGTTACAAGGTGTGCTCTTGTAACATACAGGGACCCCCTTTTTGAGTGACTTCCTGTCATTGGTGTCCTCTATCAGCTGCCTCCCGTAGAGCACTGCTTGGGTTTCAAGGGGGTTTGTCTTCAAAAGGTTTTCCTGGCAATTCTTTTTTCTTGGGAACTCACAGTCTGGGAAGAGTTTTCTGGGGAGGGTTTTCTTTCCAGTGTGTCATTTCAGCTGAAGATGTAAACCAGCTAGGATGAAGGCTTGATATGTTTTCATCCAAGTGAGGGCATTGATCAGTATTGCTAAAAAAAACCCCAAAAACCTAACCTGTTAAACAGTACTGTCTCCTTGCAAATCTGTCAGGTAATGGAACTTAATTTTGTTATGTTTTGTTCAGGAGATTTTGGCACCATGCTATTATTTAGTCATCTATTTAATCTTTATATTATCCTTATGTATCTGCATGTACAAACACACACACACATATTACTTTTTTTTCTTTTTCTACAAACCCTCACACAAATAGAGCAAGAAAATACTTCACTGAACAAGTACTTTACTTAGTTTTATATGTTCTCAATGCCATGAAACTCTGGAGTAAGTAGAGTCAGTCGCATCTGCCTGTTGCTCTACCCTTACAGAGAAAACCACTGTTTTATGCTTTTAATGAGGGTTTTTATCTCTAAATGGAAGGTGCACACTTGCACAAATCGGCCACTCTTTAGCCCTCTCGACCTCCTTTGTCTCATTGCTTCTGGAGAAACAATTCCTACTTGTTAGGGGCCCATCCTTATTAAAAGCGAAACCACCAGATTCAATCTTGTACATCTGACTACAAAACTGAGAAAAAAGTGGTGGTGGAGGGGGGAAGTGTCAAAAGAGAAAAGCAGAGAAATGAGTCACAGTCTTCCAGGATAACTGACAGCTTTTCTTGGGTATCACCACAGGCCTTTCAGGCTCAGTTCAGCTATGAGTTCTGATGAGTAAGAAAGTGCTGTCCACCTGGTGCTTTCCCTCAGAGTTTGTGATGGAGATCACGGCCTTACTGTTTTCAGGGAATCTCACTATTTTTGGGTGCTTCAAGAAAAGTGAAATTTCAAAGTAACGTGACAAGAATACATCCTCTCAATTAATATGTAATTTATAGACCTTGTTGTACTGAAGTTTCCTTCACGTGTTGGGACTCACAAGATGCAAGAGAGACATTCGAGAATGGTTCTTCTTTGATGTATGTGAAGACTATATGTGTAAGTTTGGAGTTTTGGTGGTTTTTTGTTTTGTTTTGTTTTTTTCCCTCAGGAAGTCAATTAAATTTCGGCTCTACATCTATACCATGAACTTGCCTGAATTTACACCAGATTACACAGTAAATTATCCCTGTACTGAAAAAAATGTCTAATAACATGAATATTGGAAACGTGAACACAATAGCCAAATGAAATACATAATCTATTCTCTCCATTCTTATCTGTAACAGGGACTGCAAAATATAATGATAAGTCAAATAACAGTAATAAGGATAGAAACTGTAGTCCTGGGCAATTAGAATACAGTCTTCTGTGTTTCCATTAGGTACTGCTAGGGACAGCAACAGCCTATCTCGAGTGTGTCTTTTTATGGTGGTGCATAGGTTGTAAATGATGTAGGTAGGGCATTATTTGCTCTACTCAGATGCTGAGGGACTTTGTGCATTCTCATCCTTCTTTTAAAAATTCTTCACCCAGGATATGGGCTACTCAGAGAATATATTTCACCTTCACATATTCCTGAAACTGCTGTACCTTTTTGCTCTCTCAGTCATAGTAAGTACCCTCTCTCATTACTGAGATAATTAGATTTCTGATCCGCAGCTTTCCACACAAAGGGTAAAATTTACTCTTGCTCACATCACTGACCCAAGCCTTAAGTGTCTGCAAGTGCTATGCTGAACACTGAAGTGAAGACAGGTCCTGTGCTAGTCTTCTCAGAGTAGTGAATTTCACCCTTCAGTGCTTTACAGATCCCAGAGAAGTCACTTATGCTGACTGGTAATGGCAAAGGTTCACTAGACTATCCCAGCAACCATAATAAATATAGCTTGAGTTAATTTTCCTGTGTGTCAAACTGCTACACTGAACAGCAAAAACGATTTCTAGCATATTAATCAAGAAGAATGAGAGTAATGCAGTCATTCTATTATAACCTTCATGACAATAATACCTAAGAGGTGTCAGATGCCTTTCTCTCTGCGTACTTCAAAATCCTTTTATGCTGCTATAGCTTCACCACCACCCCACCCGAAAAAAAAAAAAAAAAAAAAAAAATCAACAATTGCCATAAATAAATAAAAAATAAGTATGCCAATCTTTTTGATGTTACTGCCATACTGAACTACAACTGAGTAAGGGAAAGCACCTAATTTTATGTTACTCGTTTAACCAAAGAAATTAAGATGGCAAAATATTTCAAGTAGCAAACATGGCTGAGATGAAAAGAAACAATGTGAACAATAATCTGATATGTAGGAAAACAGTCTTTCTTGTACGATTACTCTTGACAACCAAATTGCTGTCAAAGGACTATTAGAGGAAAAGTAGTTTGCAGAATCAGAAGGCTCTGCAGCCTCCTAAAAATTACTAATATTATAAATATGGTCCACACAGTATGAAGACTAAATTACCTAAAATTAAAATCACAGTAATCCTAAATTCCTCCATTTTTCTGTTCTTCAAATTTCTTAAATAGACAAAGTCTGTTCCAGTAGCAGGTAACCAAATGATTTGTAATAGCATTCCTGCAGGTCTAAGGGATATTATCTTTTTTTTTTTTTCTTTTTCCCTCTCTCTCTTTATGTCAGGCCTGTGATAATTTAGGTCTCTAATTTGCATGAATGAATTTTCCTATAGCTCTTCTTCTAATGGTGGTCAACTCAGACAAATGGTAAAAAAAACACCCTAACCTGTGGCTTTCAGTTAAAGCATAGCAGCATATAAGGGTACACAGACAGAAATGTTCATGATTCTGACTTACAACTTTGTGGTTAATGTTTTATTATGTGCACTTGAATAGCAAGTCTTTTTCCCGGGACTTCTTCAGCGGGAGATCCTGGACAGAGCCACACACAGATCAATATGATCCAAGTGATGCACATTTATTGAATGGACTTCAGCAAGGCCTTTGACATTGTCCCCCACAGCAAACTGCTGGCTAAGATGTCAGCTCGTGGCTTGGATGGCAACACTCTGTGCTGGGTTAGGAACTGGCTGGAGGGCGGAGCCCAGAGAGTGGTGGTGAATGGTGCCACATCCAGCTGGAGGCCGCTCACTAGCGGTGTCCCCCAGGGATCAGTACTGGGCCCCATCCTCTTTAACATCTTCA
>WBNM01015116.1:0-44137 GCA_013399055.1 Ramphastos sulfuratus | reverse complement strand
TAGGCAGGAGACTGACACCCACTGTGGTTTGAAGCACATCCTTCATGTGTGACAGAATTAAATCTTTTAAAAAGGGCAAGAGAGATGATTGAGGGAACCATGATTTGGAAGACCATGAACTGCAGAAGCCCCACCAAATTGGGCAACGCTTTTTGGCCTCAGCCCAGGACTGTACCAGACCTTGGACTCCTGCACTGTTTGCTTCACCAAGAACATCAAATTTGTCATTTAGAGCAAGGAATGCCAAAAGGGGTAAGAGAGAAGCTGCATCCAGGGGATTATAGGCTTCTAATAAAGCTCTCTCCTGGTGTAATTGAGAGTGTTTGTCCTGCAAGCCCTTGCAAAACACAACTGCTCCAGTTTTAAGCAGCAGTGTGCATACACCTGCACAACCAGCAGGAACCCTCATGGAGTAATGCACAGGTTGCACTGGGTTGGAAGGGACCCTCAAAGGACATCTTGGTCCAACCTCCCTGCAGGCACAGGGAGAGCTCCAACCAGAGCAGGTTGCCCAGGGACACATCCAGCCTGACCTTGAAGGTCTGCAGGGATGGGGCCTCAAGCACAGCCCTGGGCAGCCTGTGCCAGTGTCTCACCACCCTCACTGTGCAGAGCTTCCTCCTGATGTCCAATCTAACTTTGCCCTGCTCCAGTTCCAAACCATTGCTTTCATCCTATCCCCACAGGCCCTGCTGAACAGTCCCTGCCCAGCCTCTGCCTGCAGCTCCCCTGCAGATACTGAAATGCAGCTCTAAGGTCTCCCTATAGCCTTCTCTTCTGCAGGCTGAACAGACACAACTTTCTCAGCCTGTCCCCATGGCAGAGATGCTCTTGCCCTCTGATCATCTTGGTAACCTCCTCTGGACCTGCTCCATGTCCTCCTTGTGTTGGGGACCTCATAGCTGGACGCAGCCCTGCAGGTGAAGTGTCTCCAGAGCAGAGGGGTAGGATGCCCTCTCTCAGCTTGCTAGCCACACTGCTTTGGATGCAGCCCAGGCTGCCATAGGCCTTCTGGGCTACCAGTGCACACAGCTGGCTCATGTCCACAAACCAAAAGTCACCTTTCAACTACAGCCACAGGGTACCTGTTCCCACCATTTCCCCTGCAGTCCACCTTCCCCAGCTCAGGCTCCTCATCAAGAGGGACAAGGTGGAGGATTGGATGNCTGCACCTTCAGCTTGCCAGAGTGTCCTGGGGAAAGCCTTAACTTTAGTTATGTTTGCTTCTGAATGTCTTAAGGTTATTTAAGTCATTTCCATTTGTAATTGAAGAGGTTGCATTAGCATCCAAGCAAAGAATGGCAGGGGTTGGAAGGGACCCTCTGGAGATCCTTGAGCCCAACCACCCTGCCTTGCTGTTTTACCTGCTGAACCAGGGCAGCTCTTACTCAAGAAAACAAGTCCTGTGAGTTGCTAAAAATGATAATTCTGTTTCACTTCAAAAGAAAAATGTAAATACCTAACCTGGAGTAACTCACTGGAAGATCTCGTGCTGAATCCTGCCCAACTCCTTCTGGGAAGCAACCAAAACACTTTGAAGTGACCACTTGCTGTTGGCAGCAAGAAAAAAAGCTCTCACAATCATTTAGTGCTTTGTACTTGGTTTTCTTTTCCAACCATAAACACCCTCAGGGAGGAGGCACCACTGCAAAGGAAGCTACTGCACATCAAGCCCAGGCAGTTACCATCCCCAAGCACTGTTAGACTGAAAGAAGAAGATGGGGTCAGACTCTTGGCAGTGGTGCCCAGGGACAGGGCAAGGGGCACAAAGCTCAAAGCTCAGCCAGTTCCAACCCTGTGCCATAGGCAGGGACACCTCCCACTAGAACAGGTGGCTCAAGGCTTTATCCAACCTGGCCTGGAACACCTCCAGAGAGGTTGTGGAGCACAGAAGCACAGAATGTGATTGAAGATCACATTCTGTGCTCCTGTGCTCCACAACCTCCCTGGGCAACCTGTGCCAGTGTCTCACCACCCTCACTTCTTCCTAACATCGAGTTTCAATCTCTCCTCTGCCAGTTTAAACCCATTCCTCCTCCTGGCATTACCAGACCTTGTCAATAGTCCCTCCCCAGCCCTCCTGTAGCCCCCTTCAGATACTGGAATGCAACTCCAAGGTCTCCTGCAGGCCTTCTCTTCTCCTTGAAGACTTGGTCAGATAGATTGTGATGAGCAGATAAAACACCATGGAGAGCTTTAACCTCTTGGCCAGGTAAGCAAGCTGTGCCCAGCAGGGCATCACAGGGAGCTTTGCAGAGCAAGCCAAGGCACCCTCCTGCAGCTACACCCCCAGGACTGGCCAGGCTTTGCCTGCTTCTCTGTGAAGCTCTGTTGGAGATGGCATCCAAAGCCTACAGATCTCTGCCCAAGGCCAGCAGTGTGCAGGAGAGCAGAGCACTGCTAGCACTTGTTTGCTGTGACTCTGCCCAGGAGCAGAACCTCTTTATGAGCAGTCATGAATTCATGTTTATAAATATGTAAAGGTGAGTGCCAGGAGGTTGGAGCCAGGCTCTGCTGGGTGATGCCCACTGACAGCACAAGGGGCATTGGGTGGAAGCTGAGGCAGAGGAGGGTCCATGTGAACCCAAGGAAGAATTTTTTCCACTGTGAGAGTCACAGAGAACTGGACCCGGCTGCCCAGGGGGGTCATGGAGTCTTCCTCTCTGCAGATAGTCAATAACTGTCTGGATGTGTTCTGTGTGATCTGCTCTGGGTTATGATGCTCTGGCAGGGGTTTGGACCAGATGAGCTTTTGAGGTCCCTTCCAGCTTCTGACATTCTGGGACTGATTCTAGGATCCTGCTCTGGCAGGGGGGCTGGACCAGATGAGCTTTCAAGGCCTTTTCCAGCCCCTGGGATTCCATCACTCTGTGGTACCCCCTCCACCATGCTGCTTTGAAGCTAATTGGAACATTTTAATGAGAGAAATTATAGGCCGTGAAAAGGAAACAGTGGTGATGTCTGCTTCACTCACAGGCTTGCTGAGATGTACAAAAGCAAGGACACAACCATAGTCTCTCTCTGTTGGAGTTGGTATCTGTGATTTCTCTCTGGGCTTCTGCTGTTAACCCAACAAATCATTCTGCTTCTAACCCCCCTTGCTGATCCTCCAAACTCTCCTTGCACATAAGGCAGACCCTGGGCTAAGGTAGAGGGGTGGAAAAAAGGTGGAAGGGTGGTTGGGAGCCCCTCCTGGGGACTCTGATTTCTGGGAGGGGGATTGTGTTTCTGTATTACCTTTAACTTGTATATCTCTGTATATAGCTGTAAATATCTGCAATATATTATAAATATCTGTTTGTATATTGTGCTAAATTGTGAATACAAAGCTTCATTCCTTAACTTCTAGCTGGGAGATTCTAGTCTGGGTGATCTCATTGTATGGGGTCGGGGGGACGACAGGTAACTCCCAAACCATCACAGCTGTGTATATAAAGCTTCATTCCTTAACTTCCAGCTGGTTGAATCTAGTCTGGGTGATTTCATTGTGTATGTAGGTAACTCCCAAACCACCACAAGGACTCAATGGCACTCCAGGACCCAAGGGACTCCAGGAAGAGCGAGGCAGAAGGGCAGGACCTACCGAAAGCCTTGCTCCCTGATGGCAAAGGCAGGGGTCTCCAAGGGGAAGATCTCGGACTGGACGAAGAGCTCCCGCACGCGGCGGTCGATCACCTTCCCGTACTGCGCTCCGGCGTCCAGGATGACAACGGCTCCCTCGTAGTGCTGCTGCCCATCCTTCAGCTCCGCTCCAGCACTCTCCGGCTGCAAACATCAGTGTCAGTGCTGCCTGCCCCTTGCCGTCACACGGTGCCTTGGGGCTTGGAAGGGACCTGCTCAAGACCTTCCAGTCTCCAGCCCCACTGCCACGCTCAGCAACACCTCCCACCGGCACAGGCGGCTCAAGGCCCTCAGCAACACCTCCCACCGGCACAGGCGGCTCAAGGCGCTCAGCAACACCTCCCACCGGCACAGGCGGCTCAAGGCCCTCAGCAACACCTCCCACCGGCACAGGCGGCTCAAGGCCCTCAGCAACACCTCCCACCGGCACAGGCGGCTCAAGGCCCTCAGCAACACCTCCCACCGGCACAGGCGGCTCAAGGCCCTCAGCAACACCTCCCACCGGCACAGGCGGCTCAAGGTGCTCAGCAACACCTCCCACCGGCACAGGCGGCTCAAGGTGCTCAGCATCACATTCTGTGCTTCTGTGCTCCACAACCTCCCTGGGCACCCTGTGCCAGTGTCTCCACCCACCCTCACTCCCACAATTCTCTTCCTCATCTCCAGTTGATTAACTGTGGCTGAAGATGAAGCAGTGTGTGCCCAGGTGGCCAAGAAGGCCACCAGCATCCTGGAACAGCAATGGTGTGGCCAGCAGAAGTGATTGTCCCTCTTGGCTGGGCACTGGTGGGACTGTTCCTCAGATCCTGGGTTCAGTTTTGGGCTCCTCACTGCACGAAGGACATGGAGGGGCTGGAGCAGGTCCAGAGGAGGACAACAAAGCTGGGGGAGAGACTTTTAAGGTTCATAATTGCATAGAATGGGTTGAGTTGGAAGTGACCTCAAAGCTCATCCAGTGCCAATCCCCTGCCATAGGCAAGGACACCTCCCACCAGCACAGGTTGCTCAAGGCCTCCAGGGAGGGAGCAGCCACAACCTCCCTGGGAAACCTGCTCCAGTCTCTCCTCACCCTCATTCTCAACAATTTCTTCCTCATCTCCACTCTCACTCTCCCCTCTTCCAGCTCAAAGCCATTGTCCCGCACCCTGGCACGCCCAGCCCTTGTCAGAAATGTCCCCCCCAGCTCTCCTGGACCCCCTTCTGGTACTGGAAGGCTGCTCTGAGGTCTGCATGGAGCTCCTTCAGGTACTGCAAGGCTGCTCTGAGGTCTGCCTGGAGCCCCTTCAGGTACTGCAAGGCTGCTGCTTCTCTTCTCCAGGCCGAACATCCCCAACTCTCCCAGCCTGTCCCCACAGGGGTGGTTTTCCAGCCTTCTGATCATCTTCATGGCCTCCTCTGGACCTATTCTGACAGCTCCATGTCCTTGTGCTGGGGGCTCCAAAACTGGAGGCAGTGCAGCAGGGCAGATGAGAGGGGCAGAATCCTGCTGGTCACACTGCTTTGGATGCAGGCCAGGACACTGCAGGATATTGGATGTGCCACCAGAATGGTGACAGTGCAGACCACAGGCTTTAAGGCAGATCAAACAACTCACACCTGCACAGTTGCCTGAGTCTGGAGTTATTATTAAGTGCTGAAGGTCAGCAGAGGAACCTCTAGAGAAGAGAATCCTCATGCTGGTAAGGGCCAGGAGATGCACCAACACTGTGAAGGGGCTATGCATTGACACAGCACAGTCTTGACAAGCAGCCACACAAACATCCCATCCCCCAAACCAAAGGTGGTACAGATGGAGGGGAAAAACCCACCAGGAAGCCAAGAAATGCAGAGCTTTCCATAAATAAGAAGTTCCTAGCCCTGATTCACCACCCCAGCCTCTTCCATGCTACAGCTCTGCACCCTCTGATCTTTCCTCAAGCAAAACAGGACAGTGCAAAGGCAGAAGAAAAGTGGTTTCCCCACCCCAATCAGGCTGCCTCATAGCCTAAGCTTTCACTTGCCATTGCCTCCTGCAGAGAATAAAAAGGAGAAATGGAGAACAAATGTCTCCAACTGAATGAGCCTTGACAAAAACAACTCCTTTTGAATGCAGCATTCAAGCAGGCTGCACCTCAGGACAAAGAGTTGGCTCCCTCTGACCCCATCCCATCGGAATGGGTTGGCCAATTTCAGCTACATCTGGAAGAGGGATAGAAAACTCAAGGACCAAGTTTCCTCTTCCCAAGAAACTGTGAAAAGCAGCAGCTACTCCATGGAAGTGTCCTTATGGAATCATAGAATTGTTTTGCTTGGAAGAGACCTTTAAGATTGAGTCCAACCTTCAACCCAGCATCACCACAGGCACTAAACCACGTCCCAAAGTACCATGGCTACAGGTTTCTTGAACACCTCCAGGGCTGGGGACTCCACCACCTCCCTGGGCAGCCTGTTCCCTGGGCAATGTACTCCAGGGAGGATCTTCAAGGGAGGGAATGAACTCAACCTCAGGAAGAAGACTTTGTGAACACAACCACAAGGTTAACACCTTAAGCAAGAAATTCATGCAGGAAAACTTCTGCTCAAAGAAGCTGCTTACTTTGGGGGTGGTTTTCCTTTAACTTCAAGCTTACTCTGGTCCCTTGCCAACATAGTCTGAAGGAGGAAAAATTGGGAAGGGTTTTACTTCTGCAAACGCTGCCTCAAAATCCCATCCTGGAGCTTACAACCACCTCAGGTTTTAATTATGGCACGTTGGAGTTGTTCTGTATGGTTCTACCATCTACATAGAATCATAGGATGTCAGGGATTGGAAGGGACCTCCAAAGCTCATCCAATCCAACCCCTCTGCCACAGTAGCATCACCCAGAGCAGATCACACAGAACACATCCAGACAGCTCTTGAATATCTCCAGAGAGGGAGACTCCACAACCCCCCTGGGCAGCCTGTGCCAGGCTTCTGGCACCCTCACAGGGAAAAAAAAATCTTCCTCATGTTTAAATGAAACTTCCTCTGCCTCAGCTTCCACCCAGTGCCCCTTGTGCTGGCATTGGGCATCACCCAGCAGAGCCTGGCTCCAGCCTCCTGGCACTCATCCTGCACATCTTTAGAACCATTGCTGAGGTCACCTCTCAGGCTCCTCCTCTCCAAGCAGCACAGCCCCAGCTCCCTCAGGCTCTCCTCCTAACAGAGCTGTTCCATTCCCTTCAGCATCTTTGTGGCTCTGTGCTGGACTCTCTCCAGCAGTTCCATGTCCCTCTTGAACTGCATGGTTCTAAATCCTTCAACCCAGGGTCTCTAGGAGGTTGCCTGTACAGCTGCCAAGGCTCCAGAGGAAGGTGAGATGCTCTGCAGCATCCCCATGGTGTTTCCATGTGGGTCAAATAATCACCCCCACACTAACCACAGCTCATCCTGCAGGAGCATCATCCTGCTGGGACACAGTCTCCCAAAAAAATACACAGCAAAGGCTGCTTCTAAGCTTTCTCCCTCAGCTCCTAAGCCAGGTAGGTCAGTATGGATGGCAGCACAGCCTGATGGTGTGCCAGCCACTGCTCCCAGTTTGGTGTTGCCAAGGTTGGACCAGAGGATCCTTGAGGTCCCTTCCAACCTGGTATTCTGTCAATCACCAGCAAACTGGCTGAGGGACCACTCCAGACCTTCATCCAGGTCACCACGGGGACTGTGTCTGAGGTTTTATACCTCACTTGTGAGCTCAAGCAGAAGCACATAGGAGGTTCAGCTCTGAGGAGAGTCCAGTTGGAACTCCACCATAAACAACATGGAAGGAGAGGAAGGAGAAAGGTGGCAAAGTCAGCACAGGATCTGACTCTGCTTACTTGGAGGCAGAGTGCCAAGGCTGGAGAGTTTTGAACCCAAATTTAACAAGGGAGAGATCATTTAATAAAGCTCAGAGATGAGCAGATGCTGTGATGGCAGCTCAGGGCTTTGGATACCACAGGCATGCCAGGAGGAAGACAAAGAGAGCAGACAGCTCCTGCAGGGAGAGGGCCTGTGGAGCCAGCACCTCTTCCTAGCAGGGACTCTCCAGCTTCTAATAAAAGCTCTTTGTCCCCTCAGGAGGGATGTAACCAGAGTTCCTTGTCTTCTCCTGCTCCATCCTCACAAAAATCTGGAGACCTTGCTATTTTTGAGACCTTCTGTGGAAGCTGCTTTGACAGCTGCCCGAGGCGGTTCAGAGCAGACAGAGGCACTCTTCTGATGTCCCCAGACTGGGACTAAAACCAGATGGAACTTGTGTATGCCAAGAGAAAAAATGGCAGGAGAGGGGAAATAAAATCATCTATATTCAGCTGATTTAAATGACAAGTCACCCTGAAAGCCATGTCACAGTGAAGGGTTCCTCCTGCTCTCCACAACTGACGAGACAAAGCGACTGCACTGTCGGAGTGGCTTGGGTTGGAAAGGACCTCAAGGATCATTCAGTTCCAACCCCTCTGCCACCACGGACAGGGACACCTCCTACCAGCCCAGGGTGCTCAAGGCTGTCAAACACTCTGCCTCCAGACTGCTGTTTGCTCACTGTTTCACTGACCCCCAGACCTGCAACCAAAGTCCCAAGTGTCAGCTGAACAACACCACCACCTCCAGCTGCACCGCCACAGCAAGGGCAGGGCTGAAGGGTGGGTGTCAAGAAGCAAGTGTTAAGTCTTTCCTCAGTGATCNGTGACAGGACAAGGGGCATTAGAACTCTTTCCTAACATCCAATCTGAATCTGCCCATGTCCTACCCCTACCTGACAGCCTAAAAAGCCCTGTGCCAGGACAAGGGGCATTGCTGTGGGTTGGATTTGCACCCCAACTAATTGGGAATTTACCTCCCCCACCCCCCAATAAATTTAACCACAATTACTCAGAATTTTGGAAATCAAATGAAATCCTGTTTGCAAAAGTAGACTAAATATAAAAGCATAGAAGGCAAGAAACATATACAAGGCAAGTTTACATCTGTTTGCAGTTCAGTAACACCACAATACCCCCTGGTACAGTATTTCAGCTCTCCCCCCACTCTGGACTCAAAGCCCAGAGAGGCTGTACCCAGCCAGGCCACTGTCTCTACCTCACCTCCTCCAGCCTTGTACCTTTAGCAAAACCCAAACAAGAGGATCAGCAAAGTCACAGAGCAGAGAGACCAGAAGCAAAGCAGCAGGCAGCCAGAGAAAATAACAGCACAAGCCTGTACTGCAAAATGTAATAGAGTCAGCAGTCCAATGGAATTAGATAAACTTCTTATTCTATGTCCAACCCCCGAAATTGTTCATCCTTTAGAGTGGAATTCTCTGTGAAACTTATCTTTATTTATAATTAAGATTCTAGGCTAAGGCACTAACCCTAAACTGTAACAGGCATGAAGAAGAGCGTTGCCAGCAGGTCAAGAGAGGTTTTCCTTCCCTTCTACTCTCTCCTAGTGGAGCAAAGTATGGAATATTGAGTCCAGTTCTGGGCCCTCCAGTTCAAGAGGGACAGGGAACTAAGGAGGAGAGTCCAATGGAGGCTACAAGGATGGTGGAGGGACAGGAACATCTCTGCTGAGGAAAGGCTGAGAGCCCTGAGGCTGATGAGCCCAAAGAGCAGCCCCAGAGGGGATCTGATCAATGTCTACTAACGTCTGTAGGTGGGTGTCAAGAAAAAAGGGCCAGGCTCGTTGCAGTGGTATCTTTTGATAGAATAAGGGACAACAGATACAGACTGGAACTCAGGAAGTTCCACCACAACACAAGGAGAAACTTCTGTACCGTGAGGGTGCTGCAGTCCTGCAGCAGGCTGCCCAGAGAGGTTGTGGAGTCTCCTTCTCTGGAGACATTCAAGCCCCATCTGTACACATTGCTGTGCAACCTGCCCTGGGTGACCCTGCTTTGGCCAGGGGGTTGGACTCTATGACCTCCACAGGTCCCTGGCAATCTCCACCATTCCACAATTCTATGATTTCAGTTCTACCACTTGGTAACACTGGAAGAAAAAAAAAAAGCTTCCTTTGCCACTGGGTTTTGTTTTAAAAAGAGCAAATGATGATTTCTACAACAAGCCATGGCAGAGAACCTGCCCCCAGCAAAGGAGACCACGTATCTTACTCCTTGGTGTACCTACCTAAGGCTGCATTTCCTACCATCCTGTTTCTGCAGGGCCAGGGCATTTTCCAGCACTTTGCAAGCCCACAAGCTGGTGGAATCCTCACCAATGCAATTGACAAAGCACAGCAACACAGAGAACTCTCTCTCTACTCTGGAGCACCACCAAGCACCTGGCAAAGCCTGGTCCACAGCAGGGTCAGCCCTGAGCCTTCGCCCACGCTAATAACTTAGGGCAAGCCTAAACCAAGAGCCTTGATCTGGTGTTTTCAAGCCAGCACAGGTTTTACAAGAGTTTAATTGTTTCCCTGTGGTATTAAAATTAAGCAGGTAGAAGGAGACCTACTCAGAACTTTCATCCAAGTATAACAGGAAAGTAACTCCTCCAACCTCCAGCAGTCCCCAAGACTGATACAAGAGCCCCCAACTCACCATCTCAGATGGACTTTAAATTCACTTCAGCCACATGCAGATCTCTGATGGCTGCTGGGACCCCTGCAGAAATCACTCTACCTCAGCTTGCTCTCATTAGCTCACTCTATCTACAGCTTCCTGCCAGAGCAGGACATCTTCATGTCTTGGCTAGATCTGGGTGCAACCACCCCAAAAGAAAAGCCCTCAAGAGCAGCCCTGGCCAGGGAAGACAACTGTGGCCATGGTCATGTCATAAAATCTCAGCAGGGATCAACTAAGCACTTAAAATCCCTTCTCAGAGCCACATTTTCTTGCAAACTATTTTTTTTTTTTTTTAAAAAAAAAAAAGGTTTTTATCCTTCTACAAAAGCAGCTTGAGCATCGCTGGAGACAAAACATGCCTGGATGTGTTCCTGTGTGACCTCTAGGTAAGTGCCTTGGCAGAGGGGTTGGACTTCATTTCCAGAGATCCCTTCCAACCCCGACCATTCTGCATCTTGCAGGACTTTGGGCTCAAAAGTTGGATTACCAAGGGAAAAAAACCCTTAAACTTCGCAAAGTCTTTTGCCATCCCGGCCTGCAAGACTTATACCAACATGCACCTTTTTGTGCCCCTGTCACCGCAAGCTGGGCGCAGCGATGCTGCGAGGCAGCAGCACGATCCTGGAGAGGTCACCAAGATGGGGATGCTGGGGGGAAAATGGGGAGCCACCGGGATGAGGGCTGGTGGGGCCACTCCTGCCCATTCCCACACGCCCACCTTGCTCCTCCCCGAGTGGGCTGCAGGAGCGCCCGTCCGTGCCCGTTCCCGGCGGCTGCGATCCGCAGGCAGCGTGGCTGGCTGCTGGGGACGGTGCCAGCCGCCCCGCCGGGAAGCCTCGCTTCAGTTTTACCCCCCTGAGGCAGCGCAGGCACAGAACAGCCCCGGCCAGATCGAGCCACGCCATAAGGCACCGTTTAACGAAATCCTATTAAACTAGATTATGAAATCGAGAAGCTGTGCGGTGCCCGACGGGCCGGGAACGTGGGCAACCGGCTACCGGCCTCCCATACCCTCTCCCACCGCCGCCCGGCCCAGCTCCCGGACCCCCGGCCCGCCCACGGCCCCCCAGGAGAAAGCCGAGGCCTGCCGCGCCATGTGCCCGCCAGCCCAGGCGGCAGCCAGGCCGAGCCAAGCCGGGCCGGGCCAGGCTCAGCGGCACAAAGCGGCCGGCAGGCCCCGGCGGCCGGCGCCTCGGTGCCCGGGAGCTCGGCGACACTGACCTTGGCGTCTCCGTTGCAAAGGGCCATGGGGGCTGCCGGGGCGCGGAGCCGCCTCTGAGCGCTGAGAAGCGGCCCCGAGGCGGGGAGCGGGAAGAAAAGGCCGCGCAAAACCGCGGCCGAGATGAGCTAATGCCGCCCGGCTGCACCTCCGCCGCGGGGAGGAGGAGCCGGCCCGGCTCGGCCCCGCTCCGGCGGAAGGGGAGGAGCGCGGGGCCGGGCGGGTCGGGGTCAAAAGTGGGCGAGATGGGCTGCGAGTGAGCAGCGGTAAGGCGGCTCGGTGGAGAGGGTCGTGCTGCTCGTAGAACGACCTAGCCTTCGGGTGCCTGGGCTGCCGGGGCCCGGTTTAGGTTGCTGTATGGGTAAAAATGAGACTAGAAAGGAGAATTTCTAGTGAGCGAGTCTCTGTGCGATGGTACTGTACGAAGTGCACCTTCGGTGCCTGCTCAGGTGAAGTTTGAAAGGCACCAAGGAAAGGAATTGCATCAGAGTCTGCTTGTAATGAGCCCGAAACACGGATATCTCTGAACTCAGTCTTCTGGCTTCAAAAGAGGAGAATAAAGGAGGGTGTAAGTACAAGAATTCAAGTTCCACGTGAAGTTACAAACCGGCTTCGAATTCCGAGCCTTTCTGTGGAACCGTCGAGGTTGGTTCTGCCCTGAGGTGACTCAAGAGTGTGCGGTTGTTGCGTTCCCTCTGTGACGAGTCTTGGAAGAGTTAAAAGAAAAATAAAGGAGAAAATACTTTCAGTATAATAACAGAAGAAAAGTGAGGCGCAAAATGTGTTTCCGGTGACCTAATTATTGTGTAATTTGTGTCAAGAATGAGTGCGGGAGGGAAGAGTGGGGGAAAATAGTGGGGGACAAATCAGGAACAGAGGTGAAAAGGAACGTTCCCTTAACTTGGTTCTTAGTGCTCTTAGGAGAGTCAAAGGGGGAGTAAATACAACTTAATTTTAATTATTCATCTATTACTTCCCCATCATTTAACACAGTCGTTTCCCGCACTGGCTGGAGCTCTGAAAGCACCAAGGGAGAGGTCAGAGCGTGGTGCTCAGGGTCCCGGAACCAAACACCGGCCCTAGACCGGGGGTGACTCGAGGTAGCGCAGCAGCTCCTTTCTCCACGCTGAGAGGAAGCTGCTTTGCAATCCTACTTCTGCTGTGCCCCGCGCTCACCGGCGAGCCCTGAGGCGGCCTCCTGCCGGCACCGGACGTTCCGGCTGTGGGCCTGTGCCGGCTCCCGGGGTCCTCCCGCCCGCTGTGGGGCAGCGGTCGGGGCGGGACGGGCCAGGCCATTCAGGGCTGTGAGGGGCGGGACTTTTACCTGACGTCACCGCGCGGCACACCAATGAGGCGCAGCCACGCCTGCTGCCGCGGGAGCGTGGCCGGAAGGGGCGGGGCGATCGGATCGGCCGGGCCGGGGCCGGTTTACGGCGTCTGCTCAGCGCGGGGACAGTTCCCGCCTAGGCCGTTTCGGCCCCCGGGGACGCGGCACGGCCCCCCGGGCTCGGCGGAGACATGTCGCCCGCTATTGCCGCTAAGGAAGGCGGGCGGCAGCGCCGGCCCGGGAGCCACCATAACTGGCTGGACGTGAGGAGCGAGGAACCGCCCTCCCTGGGCCTCTGCGGGGACGGGGTGCCGGGCGACGAGGCCGAGGAGCTGTTGCAGCCGCCGGAGACGGGTTTGAGGCGGGCGAAGGGGTTCCGTGCAGAACTAGGCAGTGTCCTGCTGCTGCTGGTGCTCTACGTGCTGCAGGGCATCCCGCTGGGGCTGGCGGGCAGCGTGCCCCTAATCCTGCAGAGCAAGAATGTCAGCTACACCGACCAGGCCTTCTTCAGCTTCGTCTTCTGGCCCTTTAGCCTCAAGCTGCTCTGGGCACCCTTGGTGGACGCCGTCTACCTGCGGGGCTTCGGCCGCCGCAAGTCCTGGCTGGTGCCCACGCAGTACGTGCTGGGGCTCTTCATGATCTACATGTCCACCCAGGTGGACAGGCTGCTGGGCGACCGGGAGGGCCGCGGCCCCGACGTGGTGGCCCTCACGGTGACTTTCTTCCTCTTCGAGTTCCTGGCGGCGACGCAGGACATCGCGGTGGACGGCTGGGCCCTGACCATGCTGTCCAGGGAGAACGTCGGCTACGCTTCCACCTGCAACTCCGTGGGCCAGACGGCAGGATACTTCCTGGGCAATGTCCTCTTCCTGGCCCTGGAGTCGGCTTCCTTTTGCAACAAGTACCTGCGGTTCCAGCCCCAACCCCAGGGGATTGTCACTCTCTCAGGTACTGCCTGGGTACCGCCGGTCCGGCCGCGCTGGTGGTGCAGGGGTGGGGATGCTGCTGCCGCTTCCCTCGGCCCGGACCGAAGAGCAAGCAGTGCTTTGGCACCACGAACCGGGCTTGTGAGAAGGCACAGCCTGCCCGGAGGCTGTCAGAACTCACTGCTCAACTTCTCTGGGCTTAGGGACAAGAAAAATCTGCCTTGTCATCGTTTTGGCTGACCTAAGCACTTTGGAGATGTTGTTGACTTTTAACTCTCTAGTTTGATGACCGTGGAGTAGACTAAACAGACCAAAAAGTTTTCCTCCGTGTTTTTTTGGTTTTTTAGGTTTGGTTTGTTTTTTTTTCAGGAGGGTTTGCAAAGATCATAGAATCATAGAATAGTAAAGTTGGAAGGGACCTCAAGGATCATCTAGTTCCAACCCCCTGCCATAGGCAGGGACATCTCCCACTAGTACAGGTCACTCAAGGCCTCGTCCAACCTGGCTTTGAACGCCTTCACGGAGGGAGCAGCCACAACCTCCCTGGGCAACCTGTTCCAGTGCCTCACCACCCTCACTGGGAAGAACTTCCTCCTAAAGATGACTTTCTGGAGGGAATTAAAAAGGGAAACTAAAAGTAAATTACTTTGAGGATGATATTGTCCACAGAAGTAGAAATTCCAAGTGTTCAGGCTTGATCACATAGCCAGTTTCTAAACGTTAGTAAATGAAGGGGGATTTTGTTTTCTCTTTGATGGATTGGAGTCTGTTAGTGCTGCCATAGCTAGCTGGTGGTGTCAGTAGGTCTTGTCTTTGGTGGTCTGAGGGTTGTTTGGGTTGTGTTTTTTCTTGGATGGGTTATATGTGGTGGTATAGGTGTAGTACCTAAAGAGATACTTAAAACCCATATGGTTTGTTTGCAACCTTGAGTCTGGGCAGCTCAAGGTTGAGTTTAACCATCTCAGCTTATGGAGGGAGAGGAAAAACTGGCACCACTCCTGGCTGCAGCTTCAAAGTCACCATGGCTAGCAATAGAGAGTCCATTTTCATGAGTTTAGTTGCATTTCCTTCTCTGAGATTGCTCTGCCTGTATCACCTAAGAGAAAAGGTGTGCCAAAACGTTTCTGTGTTTAAAAGCTCCTTTTCACTTTCTGTTTTGTACCTGTCTCACTGATCCATCCAGATGTCAGCTTCCAGCCCACTCTAGTTCTTTCTGTGTTGCTCTCACCATTGCTTGTTGATAGGTCTGTGTCTGGTCTGTGCCTCAAGGAGCACAGAGCAGTTCTCAAAGTAACTCCTGGTTTATGTCTTTGTTTTCCCCGAATCTGTAGCTCATCACCAACCTCTCCTGCTGCTGATGCAACCTGCAAATCACTGGTGTAGCTCAGAGTGCTTGTTTTGGCTCTCCTTAGCTCCACCACTCAGGTTTCCTGTTGCTTGGGGTTTTCTCTCAGTACTGCTTGGGTAAATGGAGTTGTCACTGTTAGAAAAGTGCTCTCTGTGTGGATAAGAATGATCCCCAAAACTCACCAACACAACCAGTTTGGCTTGTCTGGGAATGCTAAGCTGGGTGGAGCGGAACAAAAGGCAAAGAGCTCTGACACTGTAGTTACAGGGTTTGATTTTTGGGGTGGTAAAACTGTCTGCAAGAGGTCTCTGTTCCCTAGTTGGTGTGCCTGTGTGGTACAGCTGGCTGTGTCCACTCTTCTCCTGGAGGAGCAGTACTGGAAACCAGAACAGTACTGGAAACCAGAACACTACAATGAGGAGAGATACTCTCTGGTCCTGCACTGGTTGTAACTGGACTTGTGCTGAGCTGGTTCAGGTAGTCAGAGCAGCAGAAAGCTTTATGGTTGGAAAAGGTGAGGAGTCTTCTGCCAGGTGAGATCTCTGAGCACTTGCAGGCTGAGCTAGGGGAAGAGAAAGTCATGACCCCAAGATGGTTTCAAGTTGTTGAGAAGCAACAGATCATCATAGAATGGTTTGAGTTGGAATAGATCTTGAAGATCACTGTTTCACCCCTGCTGTTGTGAGCAAGGACACCTCCTACTAGACCAGGTTGCTCAAGGCCACATCCAACCTGGCTTTCAACACTTCCAGGTTCAACTTCTTTGGGCAGCCTGTGCCAGTGCCTCACCACCCTCATGGGGAAGAATTTCTTCCTAATGTCTCATCTAAATCCACCTTCTTCCAGTTGGAAGCCATCACTCCTCATCCTGCCATTCCATGCCTTGGTCAAGAGTCCCTTTCTGTCCTGTAGGCTCTCATCACACCCTGCTAGGTTTGTTGACTCCTGCCCAGTTTGCTGTGCAGTCACCTGAATGCCTGTTCCAGCATGAAGGAAGAGAGAGAAGATGCAAGAGCAGGAAGAAGGTTCCTCTTCAAGGGGGGCAGTGACTGTGGAGCAGCCTTTTTGCTGCTGAGATGTGTAGCTGTGGAATCACTTTAAGCTGTCATGATGTACACACACCTGGTGATGGTTATTTTCGAGCCTGGTCCATCCCTAATCTGGTTCAGACATTTTCTTTGCCCCAAAACAGAGGTTCCTTTGGGTGCTAACACCCAAGTGTAGAGGCAGAGATAAAATAGGGAAGGTAGCAGCAGCAGTGGTGGCACCAGGAGCTTGGTGCTGGACATTCCTTTTGTAAATGCTGAAGTTCTTTTGCTTGTAGCCTGTTGGTGGACTTTACTGTGCCTTGTTTTTGTGTAAACCACAAAGCCCTTTTCTTAAAACCCAAACTGTTGTGCATGGTGTGGGCTTTACCTTTCTGCTGTGTTGCTAACCCAGCTTTGCATTGCTGTGCTGCAGCTGGCAGGGGCTGGCCTGAGCATTCATCTGGTGATGCTCAAAGCTATTTCTGTTCCCTTCCTCATGCTCTGGTGACAACACTTGGTGCTATTATTAGAGGAGCACTCCTGCCTCTGCTGTAGGCAGTGGCTGTGATTAGCATGACTCTGAAAAATCATCTTATACTGAAGAAGGAACCTTCAGGGCACCTTTTTCTGACAGACCTGAGGGCAATCATAGAATGCTTTGGGTTGGAAGGGACCTTTCAAGATCATCTAGTTCCAAGGGATTATGAAGGTGCCTCATGGCAAGGACACATTCCACCAGCCCAGGTTGCTCAAGGACTCACCCAGCCTGGCCTTCAACTCCTCCAGGGAGGTTGTGGAACACAGAAGCACAGAATTCTGTGCTTCACAACCTCCCTGGGCAACCTGTGCCAGTGTCTCCCCACCCTCACTGTCAAGAATTTCTTCCTCATCACCAGGCTCTGTGTCCCCTCTCCCAGCTCAAAGCCACTACCCTCACCCTGGCACTACAAACCCTTGTCAAAAGTCCTTTCCTTCCATCCTTCTTTCTGTCTTTCCTTCCTTGTCAGACTCTGTTCATGCCACAGACTGTACTTGGTGGTCTTCTAAGCTTTCTTTGTCAGCCTCTTTCATCCCAAAGACTCTACTGGGTGGTCTCATGGCAAGGACACCTTCCACCAGCCCAGGTTGGTCAAGAACTCACCCAGCCTGGCCTTCAACACCTCCAGGGAGGTTGTGGAGCACAGAAGCACAGAATGATCAAAGATCACATTCTGTGCTCCACAACCTCCCTGGGCAACCTGTGCCAGTGTCTCCCCACCCTCGCTGGCAAGAATTTCTTCCTAACCCTACAGCAGTGGTGGTGAGAACTTTACTTGGGAAAAGGGAATGTTAGCTGCTGTGACAGCAGCAGAGGCTTTGGAATGCCTTTTTTTCCACTGAGAATGGCAGGCTAGACCCATGGTTGCCTTTCCTTGCTCTCTTCTGTGTTTGTTGTGCAGCAGCTAATCATTGACTAAACCTTTGCACTGTCTTTGCCCTTTCACCAGCCCTCCCTGCTTACTTTCAAGTTACTCTGAGGCTTCTGGAGTTGCTTCACGAGCAGGAAGACAAAAAAGGCTTCTTCTGTCTTACCCTGTGGATGTTGCTGAGGTCTTTCTTGCCTCCCTCATAAAGGCAGAGGGTAGAAGAGCTCATTCACTAACTCACAAAGGACTTCTCATGAGATGTTGCTGTGCTTTTACTGTCACTGCCTTCAGATCCACCATTTACCAAGTATCTGCTTACAACAGAATCAGGGAATTGTTTGGGCTGAAAAAGCTCTCCAAGATCATCCAGTCCAAACAGCAACCCAACCCCACCATGGCTTCAAGTGTCATGGCCACAGGTTTCTTGAACACTTCTGGAGATGGGGACTCCACCACCTCCCTGGGCAGCCTGTGCCAATCCCTGTGACCACACCTGAAGCAAAGAAATTTTTCCTCATCTCCAATCTAACCCTCCCCTGGCACAATTTCAGGCCATTTCATTTAGTTCTGTCACTTGATAGTAGGGAGCAGAGCCCAACTCTCACCTCACTCCAGCCTCCTTTCAGGGAGTTGCAGAGAACAGTGAGATCTCCCCTCATTTCCTTCTCTCCAGACTAAAATAGAGCACTTGGAAGTCAACGAGTGTAGTATCATCTTAAACCAGACAGATTTGACTCTTTACAGCTGTGTGAGAACTTTGATCAGGCTATTAAGGCCAGGCTGGATGAGGCCTTGAGCAACCTGGGCTAATAGGAGGTGTCCCTGCCCATGGCAGGGGGTTGGAACTGGATGAGCTTAAAGGTCCCTTCCAGCCCAAACCATTCTAAGCATTTTCAGACTCCAGAAGTTGGAAGTCCTCATATCCCTCAGATGGTGCTGAGATGTTCCACAGGGATACTACACAGTGACTCAGATGGAGGTTGTGAGTAACTTCTTCCTCTGAAGTTTTTTCCTTGTCTTGTAACTATTAAATGTGCTCTGGTGCCCAGGAGGGGCAATGCCAGTCTGGGGTGGATTAGAAGGGCTGTGGTTAGGAGGTTGAGAGAGGTTCTCCTGCTCTACTCTGCTCTGCTGAGGCCACACCTGGAGTCCTGTGTCCAGTTCTGGCCCCCCAGTTCAAGAGGGACATAGAACTGCTGGAGAGAGTCCAGCACAGAGCCACAAAGATGCTGAAGGGAATGGAACAGCTCTGTTAGGAGGAGAGCCTGAGGGAGCTGGGGCTGTGCTGCTTGGAGAGGAGGAGACTAAGAGGTGACCTCAGCAATGGTTCTAAAGATGTGCAGGGTGAGTGCCAGGAGGCTGGAGCCAGGCTCTGCTGGGTGATGCCCAGTACCAGCACAAGGGGCACTGGGTGGAAGCTGAGGCAAAGGAAGTTTAATTTAAACATGAGGAGGATTTTTTTCCCTGTGAGGGTGCCAGAAGCCTGGCACAGGCTACCCAGGGGGGTTGTGGAGTCTCCCTGTCTGGAGACATTGAAGAGCTGCCTGGATGTGTTCTGTGTGATCTGCTCTGGGTGATGCTGCTGTGGCAGGGGTTGGACTGGATGAGCTTTGGAGGTCCCTTCCAGCCCTTGGCATTCTGTGATGCTATGAAGTGTGGGGGTTTCCCCCCCCTACCCAGCTTGTAGTGGCTGTCTGTGTAATCCTTCCAAAGAGTCCTTGGTATTATTTACCATTTCATGCTTATTATGGGCTGTTTCTCCTCTGCCATGCTAATTAGACACACAGCACCAGGGATGTGACCTGGTTTGCTGCTGCTCTTCCACCTCACACCTCAAGGAAAGGTGTGGTTGTAGAGGGGAAGGGGAAGAGGGAGGTACTTTCTGTGTGTGGCTGCCTTTGTGCTTTGCTTTCTTTGGGGTTAGGAGAGCCAAAAAAAAAATTGTTCTATTGCTTCTTTAATTGGGAGATTTAGCTTTTTGAATGTTCCATATTCAGTGGGTTTGTTAATGAACTGGGAGTGTGGAGTGGAGAAAAGGAGGCTGCGGGGAGACCTTCTGGCTCTGCACAACTCCCTGAAAGGAGGTTGGAGTGAGGTGAGGAAGGTAAAGGTTGATCGCTTCTCCCTGGTACCAGGGGTAGGACAAGAGGAAATGGCCTCAAGATGCACCTGGGGAGATTTAGGCTGGGCATGAGGAGGAAGTTCTTCACCAAGAGAAGGCCTGGTCCAGGGAGGTGGTGGAGTCCCCATGCCTGGAGGTGTTCAAAAAACCTGTGGCCATGGTGATGCTGGGTTGATGGTTTGGCTTGGATGATCTTGGAGGAATTTTCCAACCCAAACAATTCCACATTTCCAGGAAGTGTTGATGATGTCTGCCAGAAGGATTTGTTTTTCCTTTCTCCTTTCCTCTCCCCTCCAGATTTCCTGTTCTTCTGGGGAGCTGTCTTTTTAATCACCACAACACTGGTTGCCCTCCTGAAGAAGGAGAACAAGGAACTAACACCAACAAAAGAAGAAACAAAAGGCATCACTGATACCTACAGGCTGCTCTTCTCAATCATCAAGATGCCAGCAGTCCTTACCTTCTGCCTCTTGATTCTGACAGCAAAAGTAAGTACAGAAAGGGCCAACTGATGGGAGAGACTGAAGGGCTGCTGAGTTCCTCTCACCCGACTCATTTATTCCTTTGTCATCAGAATCCTGAGTTTTGACAGGAAGTTGGAGCCAGAATTATTTGTATCCTGGTGCTGAGCAGAGTTGTACAGCAGAAAAGACTTGTTTGAGCCTTGTGTTTGCACAAGCAACCTGCTCTGCTTGGGGTGTCCTTGGTTACTGCAGGGCCTTGGGCTGAGTGACCTGATCTGGTTGGGGTGTCCTTGCTTGCTGCAGGGGCTTGGGCTGAGTGACCTGATCTGGTTGGGGTGTCCTTGCCTAGTGCAGGGCCTTGGGCTGGGTGACCTGATCTGGTTGGGGTGTCCTTGCTTGCTGCAGGGGCTTGGGCTGGGTGACCTGATCTGGTTGGGGTGTCCTTGCTTGCTGCAGAGGGCTTGGGGTAGGTGACCTTCAGAGGTCCATTCCAACCCGCTGCAGTCTAACATGAAAGTAATTTGGTCTGAAACATTCTTTTAGTGATGCTGCTCATGTAGCCTGCAGTTTAAAGGACAGAAGATGTTTCTTTTAGCCTAAACACTGCTCCTAGAAGCCCCAGCTCATTGCAGGCTTGCTTTCCCTGGCTTCTCTTTGGCCATAGTGAAGAGCAGCAGCAGTTCAGGCACCACAGGAGTGTCACTGCTGCCTGCAGTGTTCTTGCTGTGGTTTTGGCTCTGATGACAATGCAGGAGTGGAGTTGGTCTGATACTTCACTTGGAAACCAAGTCAGAACCAGGAGGGACTTGTGCTGTGTCACATTTCTCAATGAATGAACTGAATTTCTAGCCAAACTGCCACTGCCTTCCTCCATTCCTTCTGTCTGATTTCCATTGCAGGTTGGATTTTCAGCAGCAGATGCTGTCACAGGACNCTTGGGCTGGGTGACCTGATCTGGTTGGGGTGTCCTTGGTTACTGCAGGGGCTTAGGCTGGGTGACCTGATCTGGTTGGGGTGTCCTTGCTTGCTGCAGGGCCTTGGGCTGAGTGACCTGATCTGGTTGGGGTGTCCTTGCTTATTGCAGGGGCTTGGGCTGGGTGACCTGATCTGGTTGGGGTGTCCTTGGTTACTGCAGGGGCTTAGGCTGGGTGACCTGATCTGGTTGGGGTGTCCTTGCTTGCTGCAGGGCCTTGGGCTGGGTGACCTGATCTGGTTGGGGTGTCCTAGCTTGCTGCAGAGGGCTTGGGGTAGGTGACCTTCAGAGGTCCATTCCAACCCGCTGCAGTCTAACATGAAAGTAATTTGGTCTGAAACATTCTTTTAGTGATGCTGCTCATGTAGCCTGCAGTTTAAAGGACAGAAGATGTTTCTTTTAGCCTAAACACTGCTCCTAGAAGCCCCAGCTCATTGCAGGCTTGCTTTCCCTGGCTTCTCTTTGGCCATAGTGAAGAGCAGCAGCAGTTCAGGCACCACAGGAGTGTCACTGCTGCCTGCAGTGTTCTTGCTGTGGTTTTGGCTCTGATGACAATGCAGGAGTGGAGTTGGTCTGATACTTCACTTGGAAACCAAGTCAGAACCAGGAGGGACTTGTGCTGTGTCACATTTCTCAATGAATGAACTGAATTTCTAGCCAAACTGCCACTGCCTTCCTCCATTCCTTCTGTCTGATTTCCATTGCAGGTTGGATTTTCAGCAGCAGATGCTGTCACAGGACTCAAGCTGGTGGAAGAGGGAGTCCCAAAAGAGCACTTAGCTCTGCTGGCAGTTCCAATGGTTCCTTTGCAGATAATATTGCCTCTGATTATCAGCAAATACACTGCAGGCCCCCAGCCACTGAACACCTTCTACAAAGCTATGCCTTTCAGGTGAGGAAAAAAGCCCCAAAGCACATCTCCTTTGGTAGAAAGAGAATGATTTGCAGATTCCCCTCAAACACAGGATTTCTTGTGTTGTTCTCTAACTTCAAGGTGCAAGAACCTTTGTGAGACTTCTCCTAGTAAGTTGAGCTCTCTGTGTCTTGTGCCCTGATGCTGACTCCTGTAGTGTCACACCTGAGAGAGCAGCACATGAAGTGGTTTTAGAAGCAGCACTAAGAGCAGCTCTGCCCTGCTCTGGTTCAGTGTCAGTAGTTCCTTATTCACAGAATCATGAAATGGTTTTGGTTGGAAGAGGCTTTTTAGATCATTCAGTTCAACCCTCAGCCCAGCACTGCCTGCTCACCACTGAACTGTGGCCCTCAGCACCACATCTGCACAGCTTTCAAACCCCTCCAGGGGTGAGGACTCCACCACTGCCCTGGGCAGCCTGGGCCAGGCCTTGACAACCCTTTCAGGGCAGAAATTGTTCCTTGTGTCCAGCCTAAACCTCCCCTTGGGTGACTTGAGGCTGTTTCCTCTTGTCCTGTCACTTGTCCCTTGGGAGCAGAGCCCAACCCCCACTGCCTCCAGCCTCCTCTCAGGGAGATGTACAGAGCCAAAAGGTCTGCACTCAGCTTCCTCCATACTAAACACCCTCAGCTGCTCCTCCCCAGCCCTGTTCTCCAGACCCTTCCCCAGCTTTGCTGTCCTCCTCTGGCCCTGCTCCAGCCCCTCCATATCCTCCTTGGAGTGAGGAGCCCAAAACTGAACCCAGGATTCGAGGAGCAGTCCCACCAGTGCCCAGCCAAGAGGAACAATCACTTCTGCTGGCCACACCATTGCTGGTCCAGGATGCTGGTGGCCTTCTTGGCCACCTGGGCACACACTGCTTCATCTTCAGCCACAGTTAATCAACTGGAGATGAGGAAGAGAATCATGAGAGTGAGGGTGGGTGGAGACACTGGCACAGGTTGCCCAAGGAGGTTGTGGAGCACAGAAGCACAGAATGTGATCAAAGATCACATTCTGTGCTTCTGTGCTCCACAACCTCCCTGAAGGTGTTCCAGGCCAGGCTGGATGAGGCCTTGAGCAGCTGAGTCTAGTTGAGAGGTGTCCCTGCCTGTGGCAGGGGGTTGGAACTGAATGATCTTTAAGTTTCCTTCCAACCCAAACCATTCTGTGCAACTATGAACCTTTAAAAGTATCTTCTAAGCAGCAGCATTCTGTGATGTGTGAGTAGTAGTAGTTGTGATTAGGTAGCTGTGAACTCCTCTGCTGGCACCTGTGTGTGTAAACATTCAGCAGCTGCTTTGTATCAAGGCTTAACACCTGAGGAGAACCTAATTTCAGCCAGAAATCATCTTTCTCATTCCTCCAGGTTGCTGTTTGGGCTGGAATTTGCCTTTTTGGTTTGGTGGACCCCTACAGTCAGGCACGAAGGAGGATTTCCTGTCTACTACTACATCGTAGTGTTGTTGAGTTATGCTTTACATCAGGTACCACTGGATGGGGGTGGGAAGGGCAGAGGAGGGCAGGAGGGGAGCAGGAGGCCATTTCCCATCTACCAGGAAGGGGATGAGCATCTCAGCAGCCTTTTGGCCTTGGTTACCAGAGTTCCACCCAGCCTGACCTGGGCACTGTTTGCTTTTGATGCTCTTGCCACTATTTTCTCCTCCTCCTCTGTGCTCCAGCAGAGTCACTTTTAGTTTGATTCATTTGTTTCCCAGATCATTATTTATCTTTTTCTCCCAAACCCAGAAGCTTAAAAGCTTGGTGGAGTTGGAGAAATCTCAGTGTTCTGAATTTCTAAGGCATGCTGCTGATGGTGCATCTTGTGCTCATCCATAAAGTTCTGTGCTCCTGGGGCTAGAAGAAAGAATTTACTGACTTTTGGAGGAACATCATCATGGAGCTGATCCAAAGGCTGGGAAAACAAATATTTGATACAAACCAAGCTTAAAAATAAAGTCTGGATCAGGACTGAAAGGGCCAGGGCTAGAAGAGCATGGGCCAGGGCTAGAAAAGTATGGGCCAGGACTAAAAGGGTCTGGGCCAAAAATGTGCTCAATGCCTCGAGTTGATTTAAAATACAAAAGTGTTATTTTTAGAAGCTGTTTTAGCTGGGTTTATGCTTGAGTTTGCTAACCTGAGTCATTCCCAGAGCATGTGAGGCTGGATCTGCTTCAGCATAACCTGAGACAAGTGGCAAGGCTGCTGCTTGGTGTGGCAGAGAGCCAGGCTGCAGCAGCAACTCCCTCTTGGGCTGCTTGAAGCCGCTTGGGTTATTTTTTGGTCAGCGTCGCTCCCTTTAAGTGATCTCTTGGAACAGGTTTTCATGGTAGGGTTTTTAGCTGTGCTGGTCTGTACCTGGGGTGAGGTTCCTGTGCTGTGGGGGGAGAACTGAGTGTGCTGTGTGTCTCCTTGCCCCTGCAGATCACTCTGTACAGCATGTACGTTGCCATCATGGCGTTCAACGCCAAGGTCAGCGACCCCCTGATCGGAGGCACCTACATGACTCTGCTCAACACTGTGTCCAACCTGGGAGGGAATTGGCCTTCCACTGTGGCACTCTGGCTGGTGGACCCACTCACAGTCAAAGAGTGTGCAGGGGCCCAGGATCAGACCTGTGCAACTACAGCTGCTGCAGAAGTAAGTGTGGGAGGCTCTGAAGGGCTCTCTCCGTTGGATTATTTCTTGGTGAAATTGGCTTCTCTTAGCAGGTTTTTATTTCACAGAATGAAACAGTTTGGAAAAGACTTCTGAGATCATTGAGTCCAACCTAGCACCTAACACCTTCTCATTAACTCACCCCTGACACTAAGTGCCTCATGCAGCCTCCTCTTAAACACCTCCAGGCATGGGCACTCCACCACCTCCCTGGGCAGCCCATTCCAATGCCAATCACTCTTGCTGAGAAGAACTTCCTCCTAACATCCAGCCTGAACCTCCCCTGGCACAGCTTGAGGCTCTGTCCTCTTGTTCTGTCCCTGGGTGCCTGGCANTGGTGCTAGGTCATAGGCTGGACTTGATGATCTCAGAGGTCTCTCCCAGCCTCAATAATTCTGTGATTCTGACTACTTCTCCAAAGGAGTGAAAGAAGCTTTTGAGCTTACTACCGAAGTAACAAAACTCTTCCAGTGTCTGAAATGGGCTAAAGAAAAGCTGGGGAGGGCCTTTTGACAAGGGCTTGTAGTGCTAGGATGGGAAGGGATGGCTTTGAGCTGGGAGATGGGAGATTGAGACTGGAGATGAGGAAGAAATTCTTGACAGTGAGGGTGAGGAGACACTGGCACAGGTTGCCCAGGGAGGTTGTGGAGCACAGAAGCACAGAATGTGATCTTTGATCACATTCTGTGCTTCTGTGCTCCACAACCTCCCTGGAGGTGTTCCAGGCCAGGCTGAATGAGGCCTTTAGCAGCCTGGGCTGGTGGGATGTGTCCCTGCCCATTCATTCTATGAGTCTCTGCTTTTCCTGTCTGATCCAAGTAAGTCTGCTGAGCTGGGGCTGTTTAGCTTGGAAAAGAGGAGGCTGAGTGGGATCTTATGAATGCTTACAAATGTCTAAGGGGTGGGTGTCAGGAAGATGGGCCCAGACTCTACTCAGTGGTGCCCAGTGACAGGACAAGAGCTAATGGGCATAAACTTGACCAGAAGAAGAGGAGGAACTTCTGTACCATGAGGGTGGCAGAGCAGTGGAGCTGGTGAGGAGCAGACCCAGAGAGGTTATGGAGTCTCCTCTGAAGACTTTCAGGGCCCATCTGGACACGTTCCTGTGTGATCTGCCCTGGGTGATTCTGCTCTGGCAGAGAGCTTGGACTTGATCTTCAGAGGTCACTTCCAACCCCTAGCAGTGATCATTTTACACTGTTAATGGCCAATATCTTACCCAAGGTTTGACAGCATCACAGAATTAAGCAGGTTGGAAAAGACCTCTGAGATTATGGAGTCCAACCTATCACCTAACCCTTCTAATGAACTGAACCCTGGCACTAAGTGCCTCATCCAGCCTCCTTTGTTTGTAGCTGCTCTGCTCTTGGCTGTCCCCTGAGTTTTGTGCTAGGTGTTCATTTCTGCCTTTCTGGAGGCATCCTGTTGGATACCTTCTCCTGTGATGCTGCTTTGCTTTCTGCTTGTGATCTTTGTGGAGGACCTGGCAGCCTTCCCACTTCTGGGAAGGGAACAAAGAACTTTCTGTGCCACTGCACACAGCTCAAAGAGCAGGATGCCAAACCACCTGGAAAGCCAAGCCTAAACTCACCTCCTCCCCAGCACAGTAGTAATGTGACTGGAGAGAGGAAACATTTTAAGAGGGTTTGTTGGGGTTTTTGTTTCTCTGCTCATGAGTGAGGTTTATTTCACTCTTGAGTGCCAGGACTGGTTGGGACGTGGAGGTTGTCTAAATAAACAGAGTGTTGTAGAGTCAGGACTTGTTTGAGCTGGAGTTGCAGGTTTTGCTGATTGCAGAGGGGAAGCTGCTTGTGCAGTGTGTGCTTTGCCAGGCTCCTCCAGCATCTTGGCTTCCCTGCAGAGGGGAAGCTGCTTGTGCAGTGTGTGCTTTGCCAGGCTCCTCCACACCTTGGCTTCGATAGAGGAGTGATAGAGTGATAGAGTGATAGAGTGATAGAGTGATAGAGTGATAGAGTGATAGAGTGATAGAGTGATAGAGTGATAGAGTGATAGAGTGATAGAGTGATAGAGTGATAGAGGTTGGAAGGGACCTCAAAGCTCATCCAGTTCCAACCCCCTGCCATAGGCAGGGACACCTCCCACTAGAACAGGTCGCTCAAGTTCTGCCTCCTTCACCTCACTCCTCTGATCTTTTTCCATAGAAGCATAGAATTGTTTCAATAGGTAAAGCCCCCCAAGATCATGATGAAGGAAGTTGAACATCTTCCTTATGAGGAGAGACTAAGGGAGCTGGGGCTGTGCTGCTTGGAGAGGAGGAGACTAAGAGGTGACCTCAGCAATGGTTCTAAAGATGTGCAGGGTGAGTGCCAGGAGGCTGGAGCCAGGCTCTGCTGGGTGATGCCCAGTGCCAGCACAAGGGGCACTGGGTGGAAGCTGAGGCAGAGGAAGTTTCATTTAAACATGAGGAAGAGTTTTTGTTTTGGTTTTTGTTTTGGTTTGGTTTTTTTTCCTGTGAGGGTGCCAGAAGCCTGGCACAGGCTGCCCAGGGGGGTTGTGGAGTCTTCCTCTCTGGAGATATTCAAGAGCTGCCTGGATGTGTTCTGTGTGATCTGCTCTGGGTGATGCTGCTCTGGCAGGGGGGCTGGACCAGAAGAGCTTTGGAGGTCCCTTCCAGCCCCTGACATTCTGTGATTCTGTGATCATCCAGTCCAACCTTCAGCCCAGCACCACCATGCCCACCAAACCATGTCCTAAACTGCCATGGCCACACCTTTCTTGAACACTTCCAGGAATGGAGACTCCACTACCTCCTTGGGTAACCTACTCTATGTTCTTCTCATTGGTTGTGTTCTACCACCACTTCCACTCCCTTTTTATTCCTAATCTGATCTTGACATGTCTCAGAATGATGTAAATGCTGGCAGGACCTGAGCTCAGAGGATTGATTTATCTGAGGGTTATGGGAATGCTGCAAGCTGAACAGCAGCAGGAACAGTTGTGTGCTGGACACTCCCCCTCTGAATGCTGCAGTCTTTGTCTGCCAATTCTGCACTGAGAGAACATCCTGGGAGTGTTTTTGGGTTTGTTTTGTTTTTTTTTTCCCCCAGAAATTCTCAGTGTGTTGTACTGTCCCTTCTGCAGATTTGTGGTGAGATGCAAGGGTGTCATTTTTAAAGCAATTTGGATGGCTGAGGAAATAAAAAAAAAAGGCAGCAGTTGTGTTTCTTCATGGGATGAAGAGCAGTGGTTGCACCTCCAGGCTAGCATCAGACAGCTGCTTGGCTTCCTTTTGCCAGAGTTAGCCCCCCCAGGCCAGCATGCTCCACTGCCCAAGTGCTGTCACAGAGTCACAAACAGGGCTGGGTTGGAAGGAACCTTCAAAATCATCCAGTGCCAACCCCCTGCCATGGGCAAGGACACCTCCCACCAGCCCAGGCTGCTTAAGGCCTCATCCAGCCTGGCCTGGAACACTTCCAGGGAACTAGTGGGGCAGGGACACCTCTCAACTAGATTCAGCTGCTCAAGGCCTCATCCAGCCTGTCCTGGAACACCTCCAGGGAGGTTGTGGAGCACAGAATCACCCAATGTGACCCTTTGATCATATTCTGTGCTTCTGTGCTCCACAACCTCCCTGGGCAACCTGTGCCAGTGTCTCCTCACCCTCACTGCCAAGAATTTCTTCCTCCTCTCCAGTCTCAGTGTCTCTTTTTACAGCTCAAAGCCATTGCCCCTCTTAGCCTTACAAGCCTTTGTCCAAAGTCCCTCCCCAGCTTTTCTGTAGCCTCCTTCAGATACTGGAAGAGTTTTGTTACTTTAATAGTAAGCTCAAAACCTTCTTTCCCTCCATTGTGAAGGAAGAGTGGTTAAGAGAGAGCATCTGGCAGTAGTTTAGTGGCCAGCCCAGCCCCTACCCCTTGACTGCTGCTAAGAAACAAAAGCAAACAAATACATTTAGCCCTAACCTAAGAGCAAGTAAAAAGCAGTGGGTGTGAAATGCCTGCTTCCTCAGAGCCTGTGTTTGTCCATCTGCCAGGGAATGCCTAACTCCCTAACTTGTGTCTTTCCATTTCAGCTCTGCACCAAGGCTGGTGGTTCCTGCATCACTGCCTTGGATGGTTACTATGTGGAATCCATCATCTGTGTCATTCTGGGCTTTGCTTGGTGGTTCCTGCTTGGGCCAAAGTTTAAAAGGCTTCAGGAGGAAGGACAATCTTCCTGGAAGTGCAAGAGGACCAATTGAGGCAGCTGAAATGTTGGATGGACCAGCCAAGGTCGTTTTAGTTTTACTACAAAGGCATCCTCCCCTCCCCCCACTTAATCAATAAAGAGGAATAGAGGCATGGGAAATGCCAGGTGGGTGCTGAGCTGGTGCTGCCTGTGTCTGTGGCACCACCTGTCCTCCCACTGTCAGTTCAGAAAGCAATGGTTCCAAACTGGCACCTGTCTGCTCCATCCACATCCCTGAGCTCTGGCTTCAGAGGCCCCTGGTAGAGCCAAGGGCTGAGTTTCCATAGGGTTGCCTGTGGAAGAGCTAATTGTGCCACATCCATCTCAGCAGCAGCACCACTGTCAGCTACCTTCCAGCCCTTTCCTCTTCCAGCTGAAATGATCTGACACAGGGAGTTGACCCAGGGAAGGATGTCAAAGGCATTTGGACTTGTAGGTTTAAACCTGTTGTACTCTGGTGAGAAGAGAAACCTAAAATGCCTCTGGGCTTTGTTTCTTCTCCCTTTCTGAACTGTTCACCACACCTCCAAGGATGAAACCTTGCAGAGATTCTTTTAAATGTATTTTCTGGCTTTTTATAAGCTTTAAAAAGATTTATAAGAAAATATTTTTATAAACAAATTACCTTTTGGTTTAATTTATTTCTCTGCTGCTTCAAAGCATTTTGATTTGATGTTTTCTTGATGGGGAGAGGAAAAAAAGAAAAAAACAGAATTGCTGTGAGGTAGGACTTGAGGAACGCACAAATACCCCAAGCCTTAAGTCCTAAGGATGTAAGGTAGCAGCTAGCACACAGAAGAGAGGCTTGCAGAGGAGAGGGCATGCAGGCCTCTGGGGCTTCTTTTGAAGGAATGAACTGATTTAGTTCACAGATTCATAGAATGGTTGAGGTTGGAAGGGACCTTAAAGCTCATCCGGTTCCAAACCCCTTGCCATGGGCAGGGACACCTCCCATCAGCTCCAGGTTGCTCAAGGCCTCATCCAGCCTGGCCTTGAATACCTCCAGGGAGGCTGTGGATGACAGAAGCACAGAATGTGATCAAAGATCACATTGTTCTGTGCTCCACAACCTCCCTGGGCAACCTGTGCCAGTGTCTCCCCACCCTCACTGTCAAGAATCTCTTTCTAATGTAGCTGCTCCAGGTCACTGTAATTTGAACGTTTCAATTCAGAACCCAGCCTGGGGTAAGAACAGATGATCAGTGCCTTTGGAGGTGCCTTGGTGATGACCAAGCTGCCAAGCTCACAGTGAGGTGTGACAGGAAGCAGACAAGCTTAAGCCCTGCTGCAGAAACTGATTGGCACCAATGCTGTGTGGTTGGAAGCATTCCCACTGCACTTACCAAGATGAATTCCCTCCTGAGTGCCTTAGTGGTGGCCAGCAGGAGCCCTCTGTGCCCAGCCAGAGGGGCCCTGGGCTGTTGTGGGTGTATTTGGAACATCATTATTAAAAGAGACAACTCTTCAGATGCCTTGGGAAGGGTCAGGGTTTCCTTTTCCATTCTCTCTTTCTTGCCTTGTCAGTAATTGAAGTGTTGCATCCTGAGCTTAGTGATCCCAGGCTCCAGAGGGAGGAGGCTGTGGATCTTTGGGATCAAAGTCAATCCCTACCAACTTGAGGCTGACTAGAGGAGATGTGTGGCTGTGTACCAAGTGTCTGCATAAGTGTCCAGAAGAGGACACTGTGACCAAGTGCTTCCTTGGGCACTGAAGCCTGTCCTCTGTCTCTTCCCCTGCCAGTGATAGCCTTGATGGTTGGTGGAAAGGCAAACCCTGTGCTAGATCTCCTCCAGCCACAGTTCAGCCTCACTTTTTCTTTGAAGTACAGCAGAAGTCAGCCAAGCTCAATACAACCACACAGCTTTTACTCCCCAGCCCAAAGGTCTTCCAATTCTACCTCTGTGTAAGCACAAGAAGAAAGCAAGGACAGGTCAGAAGAAATAGTAGTGGATGCATCTTGCAGCCCAGCCAGAGCTTCACTGGGTTCACTCTTTATGGAGCATTTCAGTTCTTCACTGGGGCAGGGAGCCACTTGAATTCCATTTTCTCCACGCCTGGAGGGGTTTTTAGCTTTTCTGACCTTGGAGGTGCAGAAGATGGGAAATTACCTGGTTTAGAGTTGCCTTTTACTTTGCAGTTTTGGGTTTTTTTGCTCTTTCTGAAGGTGCCAGGGAACTTTGTTATTAATAAAGGTGGGTTGAGGATGCCTCAGAGTCGTTTAAAATAGAGAAGGTTGTGAAGTCTCCTCTGGAGACTTTCAAGACCCATCTGGATACATTCCTGTGTGGCCTGCCCTAGGTGATCCTGCTTTGGCAAGGGGGATTGGAACTCATCATCTCCAGAGATGCCTTCCAACCTCTACCATTCTGTGATTCTATGACCTGATAAGACAGGGGTGAGAACAGTTCTGTCACTAAGTGCTGTCAGGTCCCCTGTGGGCCAGAGCAGAGCACCAGAATGGAGAGTGGAGTTCCTGAGTTTTGCAGGCAGCAATATTTAGAGTCATAGCATTGTTTGGGCTGGAGAAGCCCTCTAAAGAGTTCAACCTATGACCACCATGGCCATTAAACCGTGCTGCAAAGTGCCATAGCCACTTGAACACCTCCAGGGATGGTGGTTCCACTCCAGGAGACAGTCTGAATGATTTGTCATTTCCTCTACCACACAAACTGTAGCAGAGCCAGCAGTACATTCCCAGTGCCTGGGCTATAAGTTTTGATTTTGCGCTATTTCTGTGTTTATTACTTAATCTTAAAGCCTTCACTCTGAGTAAATGAAGTCAAGCTNCACTGGCACAGGTTGCCCAGGGAGGTTGTGGAGCACGGAAGGAGGCTGTGCTTCTGTGCTCCATAACCTCCGTGGAGGTGTTCAGGACCAGGTTGGATGAGGCCTTTGAGCAACCCGTTCCAGTGGGAGGTGTCCCTGCCTGTGGCAGGGGGTTGGACCTGGCTGAGCTTTGAGGTCCCTTCCAACCTAACCCATTCTATGATTCTATAACAAGGATACCATTTCCTTTGTAAAGAAACTAATGGTAAGGGTAATATTTACCTGTCCAACTTCCAGCCAGTCCCTGAAGAACTGATTTCAGCCTGAACCTTAGAGGAAAAGCTTTGATTCCAGTGTGGGTTTTGCTGCCTCAGGTTCTAACTTCTCAGTGGAATTGGTGCTTTGCCTGGAACCCTGAGTTGTGGCTGTTAACCAAGATCATCCCACTTGCTGCCTGTTCATCTTGAAACCTAAAAGTGGGTTGAAATGGAAGACTTGAGTAAACCTAAATACATTTTGGGATTTGTTTTTGGTTTGTTTTTTAATGTTCTTATAATGTTTGCATTTCTTTAACAACCATACAGGTGCATTGCACACATGGGCATTTGATTCACCCCAGGGAAACCGCTTGGCTTCAGCCAAATGACAAATGTTTGGTTAGTTTGGAACTAAAAGAAAAGAATAAACGAGGATGATGAAGCTGGAAGTGCTCCCAAGTTGTGTTTTCTCTTCAGACACTGCCTGGGGCTGCCACCGGGTACTTGTCTGGCTGCACAGTTCCAGGATCGGAGCGGGGGTGGAGGGGGTGATGATGGCGTATTTGAGGTTTGATGACTTAAGCTCGTTACCAGTTGGGTTTAAATGTAAAACCAGGGCACTGCTTTAAGTCACCGGAGATTGCCAGAGCCTGGCGTGGCAGCTGCCTGAGCGCCGAAGCGTTGCCCGGCCTGGCTTTGAAGGTTTATTAGCGCCTGCTGCAAGCCCTGGCCCTAAAATCCGCTTCCTCAGAGCACAGCTCCCCTCTGGCTGCTTTCCACCTTCGTTTTTTCGGCTCCCGCTTCCCTTGGCCCTCCGCGGTCGGCCGTCCCTCCGCGGTCGGCCGTCCCTCCGCGGTCGGCCGTCCCTCCGCGGTCGGCCGTCCCTCCGCGGTCGGCCGTCCCTCCCCGGTCGGCCGTCCCTCCCCGGTCGGCCGTCCCTCCCCGGTCGGCCGTCCCTCCCCGGTTCCCCGCTCTGGTTTGGGCTGCTGCCGGTTGTGGCGCTCCTGGCCGGCAGGCGGCGCTGCGCGACAGGCTGGGCGGCCATGGCGGAGCGGCGGAGCGCGGCGGCCGAGGGCCTGGCGCGGCTGTCCGAGTGGGCGGACGCGCACCTCAGCCTCCTGCGGGTAACGGGGCCGGGGTGGGCGGCGGGAAGCGGTCGTAGGGCTGCTGGGGCTGTCCGAGGCGGCCCGGCTGAGCCCCGCTGAGCCCCGCTGTTCTCTGCCCGCAGAGCCTGAGCGCCGGAATGGCGGTGGCCGGGGTGCTCGTGCTGGCCCGCAGTGTCCGCATGGTGAGTGCCGGGGGAACCGGGGACTCCGGGGGGGCTTTTCCCGGGGGTTCCCTCACGGCCCTGCCGGGTGCCCGGGGCGGCGAGAAGGTGGCGGGGAGGCAGCGCCCGGCTCGGGCCTGGGCACGGCCGTTCCACGCCGGTTCCAGGCCGTGTCCCTTATCGGGCAAGGATCCAAACCTCTCTCGCCTGGTCCACATCCCGGCAGCGTCCTGCAGCCCCCTCCCGCCCCTCTGCTGCTGCCGTCCGAGCTGCTTCTCTCATGCAAATAAAGGCTTCCTCACATCCTTTCTCCCTGCGCCGGCGAACAGAGCTGCGGTTTAGAAGTGCTTAAACGCGACGCCGCCGCGAGGGTCCGTTCGTGGCATGTACAAGCACTTCGTGTCCTCACCCCTGCTCCTCCAGCTGCTTCAGGATAATCTAACAAAAAGAATTAGGATCATTAAAAAAAAAATTTAAAAAAATCAGAAAAAGCTTAATGATCATCACAGTCTCCCCTCTGCACAACTCCAGAGATGCAGTTTGCTGTGGGAGAACATCTGGAGAAACTTGAACAGAACATCTGGAGAGACTTGAGAATCCTGGCAGAAAGCCTCAACTGCAAATGGTGCCACAATTTTTTATTTCCTTTTCCTTTTTTTTTTTTTTTGTTTTTTTGTTTGTTTGTTTGTTCGTTTGGGTTGAGTTTGTTTTGAAATCGAGGCTTTGTGCATGTGTTGGGAGCTTCCTGTGCAAATGAGATCAGACTTGAACAACTTCTGCTCGTAAGAACCTTCACAGAATGGTCTGGGTTGGAAGGGACCTCCCAAGGTCACCCAGTCCAACCCCTCTGCACTCAGCAGGGGCATCCTCCACTAGATCAGGTTGCCCAGGGCCCTGTCTAGCCTCACCCTGAATATCTACAGGGATGGGGCCTCAACCACCTCCCTGGGCAGCTGCTTTAGTTGGAGCAATTAATGAGGCAGGAGTTATAAAATAAGTAGTTATTCTATTTCCAAAAAGCCCTGCCCACAAACTCTATACAAACCGATTAAGTCTGGGTTTTAATTTGGTCAGGAAAACCTTCCCAAGGATGCTTATGGGCAAGTCATTCATTTAGGAGAATCAGAAAACTGGAAGTTTAATGGCTTTGCCCCACTTACAAATAAAAGGCAGCCTGGAGCCCTAGGGAACATCTGTGCTACTCACAGCAGTGGAGTAGGAATTCCAAGATGGTCCCTGGCTCATCTGTGTCAGTGTTGGAACTGCTCAGCGTCTTGATAGCCATTGAGAGGCTTCTAGATCTTCCCA
Source organism: Ramphastos sulfuratus (assembly GCA_013399055.1). Taxonomy (NCBI): domain Eukaryota; kingdom Metazoa; phylum Chordata; class Aves; order Piciformes; family Ramphastidae; genus Ramphastos; species Ramphastos sulfuratus. The sequence goes on along the minus strand of WBNM01015116.1, from coordinate 9,846 downwards.
GGCTCTAGCAGGATGCTGGGAGAGAAGCAGACGATCTCAGACCTGATCCTGGTTCCTCTTGGCAGGGAGGTGCAGAGGTGCAGGCAGATCTCTTGCAGATGTGNTTCCCCCATCAGCAGAAGGGTGGGACAAGCCGGGACATCTAATAGGGCTATTAGCCTTCCAGGACAGCAGCCTGTTCCAGTGTTCAGCACCCTTCCAATAAATGGGAAGCTGATTTAACTAATAGTTTTGCAATTACAGCATTAGAAGCATATAAATTTTCTGGCTTATTGGCTTTGCCTTTTTCACGGTCAGAATAGCTGGAAACTGATACAATGACTTAATTCTGCTAAAGAGACAGAAAAGTTGATTATCTCCTCACAGTAAATAGGCAATGAAGGAAGAAGATCACAACATCTTCCTGTTCATCATCCAATTTTAATCTGAGAGCTAAACTGTAATAGCAGCTCCTTGTGAAAAAGCAGGCAGCAATGCAGAAAGCCTCAGACTGGCTGGGTGAAAACCCTGCAATTGGCACCAGATCATAGAATCCTAGAAAGGTCTGGGTTGGAAGGGACCTCCAAAGCTCATCCTGCAGTCAGCAGGGACAACCTCCACTAGAGCAGGCTGCCCAGAGCCCTAACCTTGAATATCTCCAGGGGTGAGGCCTCAACTACCTCCCCAGGCAGCCTGTTGCAGTGTTTCGCTAACCTCATGGTGCAGAACTTCTTCCTAACATCCAGTCTCAATCTTCTCTGCTCTAGTTTGAAGCCATTGCCTTAATTCTGTCCCTGCAGCCCTTTGCAAACAGTCTCTCTGCAGCCTTCTTGTATTCCACTTCAGGCACTGGCAGGCTGCTCTAAGGTCTCCCCAGATCTTTCTCTTCTCCAGGCTGAACATCCCCAGCTCCCTCAGCCTGTGCTTGTAGCAAAGGTGCTCCAGCCCCCGACCATTTTCGTGGCTCTCCTCTGGACCCACTCCCTCAAGCTTTCTCTGCATCCTGTTGGGAGACTTTAAGGACCATAAAGGGGAAGGTTTAATGAATAAATGCCCTGCAGCAGGGAGGTTCAGAGCCTGGCCGTGGTGGTTTGGCACTTTTCCTCCCCCTCAGCTGCTGATGTGTCACAGCAGTTGTACAGAAGCAGGTCAATCCTTTTCACAGCTGTGCAGGAGTAGGATAGTGTCCTGCAAAAGACTTCTTGCAGCCAGACCTTTAGACATCAGTGCCATAAATCCTGGGTGTTAGACCATCCCCAGGGTCTGCCCTTCTCCCTCCAGCCCATAAATTCATGGCTGCTTCTTTGCTCTGCTGCTGGCCAAGCCTTGGCTGCTGCAGAGCTTCGTTTTTCAGTGTGATCAGGTAACCATCCCTTTGCATCCCCCCTGTAAATCGAGGGCTGTGGTATCAAATTTAATCTCCTTGTGATCTTTTCAGAGCTGTACACCTGCCTTTGTCCCTCTCCTCTTTCACTCCCTTATCAAAGCCTGTGTTGTTTGTGTCCTCCCTGCTCTGCCTTTGTTTCAGTGTCTGCTCTTTGCTGCCTCCTTTCACCCCTATTTAGCACCCTTCTAAAATGCTCTTTTCATGGCAAATCAAGTGAACTTCAATATGCACTGCTCCTAAAAGGCCAGTTTCTGTTCTGGCTCTGAACCTTGCTTTCATGGCCACCCCTCACTGCAGATCCTGTAGGTGAGGGAAGGGCTGGAAGTGTCTGCAGGGGCTGGCACATGATGGCTCCTGCAGCTGTTACTGTTAAATACAACTAAAGATACTTCTCCATGCTGCCTGTAATAGAGCTGTAATTTGCCAAACTGTTTTAAGAATCACAGAATGGTAGGGGTTGGAAGGGACCTCTGGAGATCATCCAGCCCAACCTCCTTGACCAAGTTAGGATCACCCAGGGCAGAAGAGCATCCAGAGGACTTCCAAGAGTCTCCAGAGAAAGAGACTCCACAACCCCTCTGGGCAGCCTGCTCCAGGCCTCCAGCAGCATCAACATAAGGAATTTTCTCCTCATGTTTTGGTGGAACTTCTTGAGTTCCAGTTTACATGCACTGCCTCTAGTCCTGTCACAGGACAGCACTGCAAAGAGCCTGACCCCTTCTTTTTGACCCCTTCAGATACTTAGACATTGATCAAATTCCCTCTGGGGCTGCTCTTCCCAGGCTAAGCAGCCCCAGGGCTCTCAGCCTTTCCTAATCAGACATGTTCCAGTCCCTCCATCATCCTTGTAGCCTCTGTTGGACTCTCTCCAGTATATCCCTGTCCCTCTTGAACTGGGGAGCTCAGAACTGGGCCCAGTACTCCAGACATGGTCTCACAGGGTGGGGAGAACCTCCCTTGACCTGCTGGCCATGCTCTTCTTCATATACCCCATTGCTCTTCTTTCCATCAACAGACAACAAAGTTCACAAGTGCTCTGGATATACCTGTGGAGTTTGTTACAAAGAATGTGAAGCTGAGGGGGAAATTGCATCACATCACAGAGAAAGGCCTGGAGGTTGAACACATTCCCATCAGCATTCCTCTCCTCACATCCATACAGAGAAAATGTAAGTGAAAGAAGGTGAAGAACAAAGGCAGAAATGAAACATTTGTCTTAGTGTGGCAACAAGAACAGGAGGAACAAGCTGGAGAGGGAGGGCAAAGGTACAACTCTGGTGGGAAAGTGGGAAACAAAAGCTTGAAGAGACTTGGGCAGAGTTTGCCAATACAATCGTTGTGTTAATTGGTGTCACTATCCTGATAGCTTTCTGGCAGCCAAAGATAGCACAGGCATGAGAAGTGGGACTGTGTGAACCTCATGAGGTTCAGGGAGGCCAAGTGCAAGGTCCTGCACCTGGGTCAGGGCAGTCCTTGGTATCAGTCTGTCCTGGGCTGTCCAGTCTGTGTGGGCATGAGGGGCAGGGAGGGGATTCTGCCCCTCTGCTGTGCTCTGCTGAGACCCCCCTGCAGTGCTGGGGCCAGCTCTGGAGTGCTCAGCACAGACAGGGCCAGAGGAGGCCACAGCAGTGCTGGCAGGGCTGGAAGCCCTCTGCTGTGAGGCCAGGCTGGCAGAGTTGGGGTTGCTCAGTCTGGAGAAGAGAAGGCTCCACGGAGACCTTCTGGTGGCCTTGCAGTGCTTCAAGGGGCCAAGCAGAAAGCTGGGGACAGACTTTTGAGAGGGCCTGTTGGGACAGGACAAAGGGTGATGGTTTGAACCACAAGAGGGAGATTCAGACTGAAGAGATGGGAGAAAAGTTTGACATTGAGGGTGCTGAGACTCTGGCCCAGGTTTCACAGATAGATGGGAGATGCCCCATCCCTGGAACCATTCCAGGTCAGGTTGTTGGGGCTCTGAGTTATCTGCTGTAGTTGTAGATGTCCCTGCTGACTGAAGGTGGTTGGACCAGATGACTTTGAAAGGTCCCTTCCCACCCAAACCAGTCTGTGATTCTGTGAGTCTATTATTTGCTTTCATGGCTCATCTGCTTCCTGGCAAAACGACTCTGCTGGGAACAGGCTTTTATTTAGGGATGAAGATCTGGCAGCAATGTACAAGCCCATTGTCATGGACAGCTTTTCTGTCACTTGGCACAGGCTGTCCATCAGCTCTGAGTCACACTCTTGCTTTGCAAATCAATACCTGCAGGCCCTGGTGCTTCTTGCCTATTGTTTGTGCCCCTTCAGATAAAAGGGCAGTGACTGATAATGAAAACAGTTTCACCTGTGTGCAAAATCAGCCAAGGCAGCTCGAATCACTCCTGCAAGCTTGAATTCATTGTATTGTTTCTGAAGGGAGAGACCAAATATTTTCTGTGTGAATAAATAGTGTTTTGGGGAACTAATGTGGTTTGGTTTTCCTTAGGTTGAAATCCATGAGAATAAATTTATAACCAGCAAGTGAGGATCTATGCAGAGCATCAGGTTTCCTCTGGTGCAAGCAGTAACCAAAGTTCTCTCTTTCTCTAACCAGGGCAATCCAAAGGTCTTCTGCTGGTGAGGCTTGCTGGAGTGGAGTTGGCTCCCAGTGGCATGGCCTGGTTACAGCAGGAGCTGAAACCCAAAGAGATGATCTGGTTCCAGCTTCTGGGAAGGGAGGAGCTGGCACTCGAGTGCCTTGTGTTAGTAAATAAGGTGAACGGTGTCAGAAATGGTCTCTGCAGTTTTGAGTTAGTGCTTAGGCAGTTCAGTCACCTCAGGGCATTTAAGGAATGCATCCAGGATTTATCTATTGAAATGAATTTTAGTTGTAGTTGGAAATGGGATTTCAAGGGCAGCCTTCAAGTCCATTGGCACTGGTGGGGCCATACTCTGTTCAGTCAGCACATGGTGCTGTGTTCAGTCTAGGTGCACTCCACAGCAATGACATTGAGGTGCTGGAGTGGGTTCAGGAAAGGGCAGTGAAGCTGGTGAAGGGTCTGGAGAACAGAGCTGGGGAGAAGCAGCTGAGGGAGCTGAGGATGTTTAGTCTGGGGAAAAAAAAGGAGTCTGAGGGGAGACCTCATTGCTCTCTATGACTCCCTGGAAGGAGGTTGGGGTCAGTTTCTTCTCCCAAGAGACAAGGGACAGGACAAGAGGGAATCCCTCAGGTTTCACCAGGTGAGGTTTAGATTGGAGGTGAGGAACAATTTCTTCACTGAAACAAACTCTCCAGGGAAATGATTAAGTGACCTGGAGGCATTTATAAGATGTATAGATGTCATGCTGAGGGTGACTTGGCAGTGCTGGGTTAACTGTTAGACTTGATCTTAAAGGTCTCTTCCTGTGTTTGTGTGACACAAGTGTGCTTCTCTGTCAGTGCTAGAATGTGTCATTTACAGTGAGGCTGGGGAGATACTGGAGCAGGTTGCCCAGGGAGGTTGTGGCTGCCCCCTCCCTGGAGGTGTTCAAGGCCAGGTTGGATGAGGCCTTGAGCAACCTGGGCTGGTGGGAGGTGTCCCTGCCAGAGGAGGTGCCCCCAGAGAGGTTGTGGAGTCTCCTTCTCTGGAGACTTCCCAGGCCTGTCTGGATGTGTTCCTGTGTGCCCTGAGCTGGATTGCATGATCCTGCTCTAGCAGGGGGTTGCACTCCATGATCTCTTTGGGTCCCTTCCAACCCCTAACATCCTGTGATCCTGCCCATGGCAGGAGGTTGGAACTGGATGATCTTTAAGATCCTTTTTCAACCCAACCCATTCTATGAATCTATGATTTACTTCTGATTAGGGAGATACTGAGTCCGTCAAATGTTCTGTGACAAATGTGTTGCACAAGTTTTAAGTTAGCTGAACTGCTTTTAACTTTTAAGTCTCCTAGTGAGTAGATCTAGCCAGAAGTAAAGCTTGCATCTCAGGGGTTTCACACCTAAGCCCCCCGTTTTAAAGGTGAATCTTACCTTTATCCTGCCTTTTTATAGGGTCGATTCCTCAGTGTGTGCTTAAATGAAGAGATCTTGAGGCAAGGGCTTGGCAGGACAGTGCCTATTGAAGGGCTGCCTCACGACTCCCACCTCTACTGGAAGCTTCACAGAAGGCTCCTTCGAGCAGAGTTTAAGGCCTTGAAGAAACATAAAGGAATATGGCAAGAAGAAAGCTACTATGAAAGAATTCGAGATCGGATCAGCAGCAACAAAGTGGTGCAGACACTGAGACAGTTTGTGAGCTGGTTAAGAAGCTCAGTGTGAAGGTGAAAAGGGAGGCTTGGGTAGAGAAATGCCAGTCATTTACAATACATGTTTTAGCTCAAGCAGAAAGCTGTGATCAAAACCACTTGCCCTGGTTTTGAGGGTCCCTGGCTGGAGCAGAAACCCCAGGAAGTTTCCCAATGTCACATTAAAGTCCACATGGGGCTGGATTTTGATAGTCATACAAAAGCCAGGGGTTCAAATGTTCTGAAGCCAAACTCTTCCACACTAATGTCCTAAACTGGTTGTCCAGTTTGCCTCTGGTGAGAGCAGTGGGCAGTCCAGTTCTTGAAAGAGCTGCAGGGTGTTAGCTTACTGCTCTGAATGCTTCTCTGCTGCAGCTTATTGCTGTAACTTAGTTTGTAGAGCTGTTGGGGATGTGTTTGTTCAAGAGCACTTTTGCTTGAATTCTATTCTCATGCCACTTAAGTGGATAATTTGTGGTTTAAAAAAAAAATCTTTCAGCTTGAATAATGGCTTGCATTGTTAGTGACATAAAAGGTAATTTGTCATGGCTGATCTTAAGAAGCTTGATAAGGTCACAACAATTAAAGTTTCTTGGGAGAAAAAGTCACTTGGTGGATCAAAGAATAAAAAAGCATCCAAGCTTTTGGGACAACATTCAATGGAAGAGGAAAAACTTCAGCCTTTTTTTTTTTTTTTTCTGATTCTATAAATACCTAAAATTAGCTGCAAATAAGATTAAACTTCCAAAGAGGGACCACCCTGTGCCAAATAAATCCTTGGTTTATTTTTGCAACCACTGTTAAGTATTATTTATTTTGTACATAGAATAAAGAGTGAATTTCTCATGTCTGCTGTTACATAGTTTATATACCAAGCACTTGACCTTTGTTTAACCTCCCCCAGTCCAAATATTTATTTAAAAGTGAAGTGTTTTACAGATTTTCTTTCTTTCTGGTTTGATTCCTTGCCAATCAAATCCAGGGAGAAGAGTAATAATAAATATATCTTCCAACCTGAGCCTTGCTTCTCTGACATTTCTGGGGGGCTATGGTTTTTTATTTTTTTTCCTTCAAGTCAGCACATTGTGAATTCTGAGATCCTAAAACACACAAAAAAAATTAACCAACCAAAAACTCAACAAAAAAGACAAAGCATGTCCAGTGTCTTTACTACTTTTGTAGCTCAAAGTTTACTTTTACTCAGCGCTTCTCATGGGGGTCTGCAGGTGTGTTCCTGGTACATTTGGTAAGTAGAAAACTTTCAAGACTCAGCATAATTGTGCAGTTAGGAGGAGGGGTTTTTTGCTGTAATAGTTGGATTTTGCACTTCAAGTTTGTGAATGAGTCCTAGGAGGATTTATCACCAAAACTTCACTGTAAAGCTGAGGGAAATATCTTAGGAAACCACGTTTTGAGCAAGCAGAGGTGAAGTGTGTATGAACATGAATCAAGTTTTCCCCCTTTTAACCTTAAATTAAGGTTTAAGTTAAATTAAGATTCAGAATTTTTTTTTTTTTAAATTACAGCACAGGTTAGATTGTGGTTTATAAGGATTTGTTGCTTTTGCTATAAGGATTTGTTTGCTTCTGTGTCATAGAATTATAGACTCAAGGTTGGAAGAGACCTCCAAGCTCAGCCAGCCCAACCTATCAACCAGCCCTATCCAATCAACTAGACCGTGGCACTAAGTGTCCCATCCAGGCTTTTCTTGAACACCTCACTGAAGTCAAGGAAGCCTCACCTTACTCTTTACTAATTTTTCAAGTTCCCTTCCCTGTGTTGGTGGCAGTGAGATGAAAAGAGAAATAATTTTAGAAGGAACTACAGAGAGGGACATCCACATCTGTAAATTCATTCAGGCTTCTCTTTTCATGATTGCTGCACAAGGCAAGTTTTGGTGATGTGCTTTTTACTACAATTCTCAGAATACAAGCACAAGAAAGGTGTGGACGTGGCACTTGGGGGCATGGTTTTATGGCCGTGGTGGTCTTAGGCTGATGGTTGGACTTGATGATCTTGGAGGTTTTTTTCCTAACTGAAACAATTCTGATTCTATAAGCAGCTTCATGCACAGAATCAGGCTGTAACAGACAGCACCCATCTCACAGAAGCACGACTTAGTACTGCGGGCTTTGAGATTGCAGTGACAACCGATTTCAGGAGAGTCAACTTCTCTAATTGTTTGTTAATACTGTTTTCCTTATCGTCCTGGGCTTATCTCTTTGAAAAAACAACAACAACGCACCCTCCCCCTCTCCGAAAATAAGCACACCGCAGTTCAAAGCTGTGCTTTCCATCTGTGCAAGGCTTGAGAGCTTGCAGATCTTGTCTCCGTGGGAGGCCTGTCTATTGACAAACTTGTAACAGGAGGAGAAACAAATAGCTCTGCAGAACCGAGCTGGGGAGCCGGCCGGGAGGTTGGGGGAGAAAAAAAGCACTTTTCTCCGTGACATAAAACCACCCCATGCTGCCTCTGAGGAGCACTGTCCCCCTCCTTTAGGCACAGCAGCAATGCAGGCAGGAGCGTTTCCAAGCAGAGGATGTAGCTCTTTTGTGATGAGGAATAAAGACAAGAATCAAACTGCTTGGCTTCTGCGACTTTGCCTCTGCAACTCTGAAGAAGCTGTGAGCAACACAGCGTCTTAAAAAGATCATAGACAGGGAGAGGAAATGCTCCAAATGGCCCAGCAAGGAAAGCCTCTTCGGCGTGGTACAGGCTCTTTATTGCGGGTGAGGCATGCAAGGCAAATGGTTGTCATAAACACGGGCAGCCTTCCTGAGAGCCCACCCAAAAGCAGCGGGCATGGTGCTGTCAGCGTCCCCTCCTGACAGACCGAGAAAGAAGCAAAGCCTTGCTGCTGCGCTGCCATGGGTGCCTGGGCTGGCTGCCCCCTGCCACGCTCCCTGGGACTGGGGAGACAGCACAGTCCCCTTCCCGGTTTGTGCCTCTTGTTCATCACAACATCCAGCTCCTTGCAACACTCTGCCGGAGCTTGCACCGGCTGGGTCCCTATAAAACAAACTCGGACACACATTGGAGCATCAGATACAAAAAGGTATCATAGAACTGTTTGGGTTACCTTAAAGACCATCGAGTTCCAACCTACCTGCCATGGGCAGGGACATCTTCCATGCAGAGTTTTAGACTTCAGCTCCTCACGCCAGGAGAAAGCCCAGAGCTTCTTGTGGCCATCAGTAAAACCAGAGAACTGCTGGTTGGGAAGAGATCTTTAGGATCACCCAGTCCAGTCGTCAACTCAGCACTGCCAGCTCACCACTAAACCATGTCCCTCAGCACCACGTATTCAAAACCCTCTCCAGGGATGGAGACTCCACCACTGTCTGGGCAGCCTGGCCCAGGACTTGACAGCCTTTTTGGAGAAGAAATTCTTTCTCATATAGAGCCCAAACCTCCTCTGGGGCAACTTGAGGTCGTTTCCTCTTGTCCTAGCACTTGTTCCCCGGGAGAAGAGACCGATCCTGTCTCACCCCAACCTCCTTTCAGGGAGTCGCAGAGAGCCAGAAGGTCTCCCATCAGCCCCCTCTCGCCCGGCTCCCCCCGGCCCCCTCTTGCCCGGTTCCCCTTGCCCCCCTCTTGCCCAGCTCCCCCTCGGCCCCCTCCTCTTGCCCGGCTCCCCTCAGCCCATCTCTGTTCTCCAAACTCTTCACCGTACCTCCGGGCGATCAGGTACAGGTTGTCGCTTCCCTGCCGTTAGCTTCCGTTAGCCTGCGCAGGTGAGCAGCTCTCGAAGCTCACCGGAGACTTTTCCGGGGGGGGCGGGGAAACAAAACAACCCAAGTTTAAAATCCCCTGCCCTGGGGCCCCAGGCCCGCTCGGGGGACGGTCCCCGAGTGCGAGAGGTGCGGTAAGGAAGGGGCAGCGGTGAGGAGCGGCCTCACAGCAGGTGCGGCGCTGACGGCGGTTGCCGCCGTCCCGTGGCGCGCTGAGGGGCCGGGGCCGTCCCGCCCCGCTCGTCTCCATGACACCCGCCGCCGGCGGGGCGAAGGTGAGCCTGAGGGGCCGCCTGGCCGCCTCACTGATCGCCGCCGCTCGCTTCAGCCATCCCCAGTCCGAGGAGCTCTGTGAGTCCCGCCGTGAGTGCACGAACTGGGACAGGCTGAGGTGGGATGGCGCTGAGGGCCTGGGGGGGTCCGAGCGGCGCTGAGGGGCAGCGCCGAGGGCCCGGGGGGGGGTCTGAGGGGCAGCCCTGAGGGCCCGGGGGGGATCGCACCGAGCGGCGCTGAGGGGCAGCG
>WBNM01015113.1:0-14512 GCA_013399055.1 Ramphastos sulfuratus | reverse complement strand
CTTCTCCACAGGGCTGCTCTCAGGGGCAGATCTAGCCCACCCCACTGCAACCCTCACCCTGCACCATGCTTCTCCCACCACCTAGTTGTGCATCCCACAGAGGAGCTGTGGTGTCCATGGTGATGCTCCAGGTGCAGTGATGCAGGGCCCCCAGGCAAGGAGATGGAGCCCCCCCTTGCCACCCTCCCCTCAGCACAGGCAGGCAGGCAGGACTACCAGCTGTGGGCTGTTTTAATCTTCCACCCTTGTCTCACAGTTCACCATCAAGGATGCTCTCCCACGTGGCAACATTGCCTGGACCTCCTGCCCCCTCCCCAAGCTACACACTGCCCTCTGGACCCCTCCCACTGGGGGGCTGCATCTCAGCAGCCACTGCCAGCTTGCAGGAGCCTCTGGAAGAAGCAACTCAGCAAGCCCATGGGGGAACTCCACAGTGAGTCACACCATTAGGGGTGGGAAATGGTGCCCCAGCACAGCCCTGCAGTGCTCTGCTTCCCCTTGCATCAGGGCACTGTTACAGTCACACAAAGGCTGGGGGGCAGAAGGGACCTCCGGAGATCATCCAGTCCAATGCCCCTGCTGAGGCAGGGCACCCACAGCAGCTTGCCCAGGATCACAGTGGCCAGGGGAAGGGTTGGAATCTCTGCAGAGAAGGAGGCTCCACAACATCTCTGGGCAGCCTGCTCCAGAGCTCCAGCAGCCTGGCACCAAAGAAGATTCTCCTCCCGGGCAGGCAGAGCAGGGCAGGGGCAGGTCCGACGAGCACAGCCGCAGGGCACAAGGGGACAGCATGGCACAGCCTCTGGCTGCCTCACCTCCAGCCCTGGCAGCCTCCCTCCTAATTGCCAGCCCGGGCGGTGCCCTCCTGGCGCTGCAGGCTGCCTGTGCCCCTGGCAGTGCCAGCCGCAGCAGAGTGCTGGTGCCCTGCAGACATCTCGGCGAGGACATCAGCCATGGCCTGGTGCACAGCCTCTGTCAGCTGGGGCACATCCTGCGGGGTCAGGCCCTGGGTGTCTACCCTGGGCAGGATCCGGATGCTGCACGTCCCTGAGGAGGGAAGGCAGAGCCCAGGGATGCTGTTAGGCAAACCCAGCAGGAGCCAGGTCTGCTCACCAGCTGCTCTCCTGGCCTCAAGCGTCCCACAAAGAGACCTCTGAGCCCCACGTGCCTCCTGCCCACCCCCAGTCCTGGCCTCCAGCAAGAGGCTTCTCCTCCATCACTTACCAGAGGTGAATCTCTTCTCCTTTGAACTGAAGAAGTCCCAGTACGGGGAGATGACCATAGGGAAAATGGGAACCTGCAGGAGATGTGGGGTCAGGAGTGCCCTCCATACAGACCCCTCAAGGTGAGACTCCAGCTCCTGCCTTCGGCTGGTCTTCATCCCCTCCCTGGAGCTTGCACAAGCAGGAGACCTCTCCCTGGGGACTGCAGGCCCTGAGAGACCCTCATGTTCCCCATCCTACTGCCCCAGGGTGCAGGCCCACCCCACTCCATCCAGGACAAGCAGAGGAGGAGGAGGATGGAGGAAAAGGATGGAGAANAAGAAGAGGATGGAGGGAGGAGGAGGAGACTGGAGCAGGAGGCTGGAGGAGGAGGCAGGAGCAGGAGGCAGGAGCAGGAGGCAGGAGGAGGCAGGTCTCACCTGAGCCTGCACGGCCAGGTGGAAGGCGCCGCGCTTGAAGGGCAGCAAGGAGCAGTTCTGGTTCCTGGTGCCTTCGGGGAAAATCAAGACTCGAAGCTGCACGGGAGAGACGTGAGCATGGAGCCCGAGCCGAGCACCCCGCGGCCCCCCCTGCCCCACATGCCCACCCCAGCCCACGCCTTGGCTCCCCGCTGCTGCCAGCCCCTCCTCACGTTGTCCCGCAGCATGGTCCTGGCCGTTTGGGAGATGACGTCGATGGCATCTGCCCTCCTCCGGCGGTCGATGAAGATGATGCCACTGAGCCAGCAGGCCCAGCCCACCGTGCCCAGGTAGAGCAGCTCCTTCTTGGCGATGGGCACGCAGCGCTCGGGAATCACCTCCACCATGCCTGCAGGGTGGACGGGAGGGGAAAGGATGAAAGGATCTGTCCCTGCAGCGCCTGACATCACCTTCCAGTATCTGAAGGGGGCCTACAGGAAGGCTGGGGAGGGACTATTGACAAGGACTTGCAATGCCAGGACAAGGGGCAATGGGTGTAAACTGACAGAGGGGAGATTTAGACTGGAAGTTAGGAGGAAGTTGTTTGCAGTGAGGGTGGTGAGACACTGGCACAGGTTGCCCAGGGAGGTTTTCAAGGCCAGGTTGGATGAGTCCCTGAGTGACCTGTGCTAGTGGGAGGTGTCCCTGCCTATGGCAGGGGGTTGGAACTGGCTGAGCTTTGAGGTCCCTTCCAACCTTACCATTCTATGATTCCATGATTCCACCACCTCAGCCCTCCTGCTGCAGCACAGCCACAGCCTGGAGCTCCTGCCCCACCAGCCCTTCTGCCCTGTGCCCACCCTGCTGCCCTCTGCAAACCCTGGTGCTGGCCTTGCTGGCACCCCTGAGGGTGAGCTTGGTCCACCCTTAGAATCAGAACCATTCAGGTTGGAAAAGACCTTCAAGGTCATCACATCCTAGAACCATCAGAGAATCACAGAGCAGCTTAGGCTGGAAGGGACCTGAGAGCTCACCTACTGCATGCCCCCACCATGGGCAGGGACACCTCTAACTAGGCTCAGCTGCTCCAGGCCTCGCCCAACCTGGCCTTGAACACCCCCAGGGAGGAGGCAGCCACAGCCTCCCTGGACAAATTGTTCCATGCAGCCTCTCACCACCCTTGTATTGCAGAACTACTTCCTCAACTGCACTCTACACCTGCTCTGCCTCAGCTTCAAACCATTGCCCCTTGGCCTGCCTCCAGACACCATCAGCAAAGGTTTCTCTACAGACTTCCTGCAGGCACTGGCAGGCAGCTCTAAGGTCCCCCCAGAGTCTTCTCTTCTCCATGCTGCACACCCCCAGCTCCCTCAGCCTGTGCTCACAGCAGAGCTGCTCCAGCCCTTGGAGCATCTTTGTGGCCTCCTCTGGCCTCACTCCTGCAGCTGTGTCCTCCTTGTACTGGGGACAGCAGAGCTGGAGGCAGGATTGGAGGTGAGGTCTCAGCAAGCAGAGCCAAGGGGCACAATCCCCTCTCTTGCCCTGCTGCCCACACTGCTCTGGCTGCAGCTGGATGCATGAAGGCACTGCTGGGGAGCTGCTCAGCAATCAGTGCACCAAAGTCCAACCATTAACCCTACTCTGCCAACTCCAGCACTAAGCCATATTCCCAAGCACCACATCCCCACTGCCTTTAAACACCTCCAGGGATGGTGCTTCCACCACCTCCCTGGGCAGCCTGGTCCAATGCCTGGCAAACTGATTCCTTGCAGCACCCCAAAGGCTGCCCATGTAGTGATGAGCCCCCCCACCCCACCCCCAAATCCCTTGCACATACCCAGGATGTCAAGGGAAGCTTGGTGGTTGCAAACTATCACATAGGGCTCCTTGGTGTTCAGCTGCTCAGAGCCCCTCACCTGGATCTTGATGCCATAGATGTGTTTGAGGGGCAGGATTGCAGCACGCAGCAGCCTAGGGCAGAGGGAGAGGTGGGGAGCAGGGCAACATCTGGGGAGCAGGGCAACAGGTGGGGAGCAGGGCAACATCTGGGGAGCAGGGCAACAGGTGGGGAGCAGGGCAACATCTGGGGAGCAGGGCAACAGGTGGGGAGCAGGGCAACAGGTGGGGAGCAGGTCAGGATGTGGGGAGCAGCTCAACACGTAGGGAGCAGATCAACAGGTGGGAAGCAGATCAACACATGGGGAGCAGGTCAAAGGTCAACAGTTGGGGAGCAGGGCAACATCTGGGGAGCAGGGCAACAGGTGGGGAGCAGGGCAACATCTGGGGAGCAGGGCAACAGGTGGGGAGCAGGGCAACATCTGGGGAGCAGGGCAACAGGTGGGGAGCAGGGCAACAGGTGGGGAGCAAATCAACACATGGGGAGCAGGGCAACATGTGGGGAGCAGATCAACAGGTGGGGAGCAGAGCAACGGGTGAGGAGTAGGTCAATATCTGGGGAGAAGATCAACAGGTGGGGAGCAGATCAACATGTGGGGAGCAGATCAATAGTTAGGGAGTAGGCCAACATCTGAGGAGCAGGTCAACAGGTAGGGAGCAGATCAACAGGTGGGGAGCAGATCAACAGGTGGGGAGCAGATCAAAACAAGGGGAGCAGATCAACATGTGGGGAGCAGATCAGCAGGTGGGGAGCAGATCAGCAGGTGGGGAGCAGATCAACTCAGAGGTGTGCTCTTTGGTGGCTTCCAGCCTTCCACAAGCACTCAGGGAGCAAGGTACAAGCTGGGCCAGGCTAGAGCTGGTCTCCATGAGCAGTGTCCCTGAGGTGGGTCTGTGTCCAGCTGCAGTGCTGCTTGGCTCTTCTAAGGACATTTGTAGCTCACACAGCTCAGAGCTAACCTTGCAGCCAGCCCCAGGGTGAGCCCAGCTGCTGGCTCAAGCAGTAGAAAGTCTGCTTTGGAGCTGCTGNTCAGCACAGCTGGCAGGAGGGGAAAAGAAACAGGGGTCTTGATGTCCAGGGATGTGGGAAATAAAGAAGATAAGGGGTGGGATGTCTGCCTGCAGCCATGGTGCACACCATAGCATCCCAGTTCTGGTTAGGCTGGAAGGGACCTCTAAGATCACCCAGTCCAACCCTGACTCCAGCACTGCCAGGGCACCACCAACCCATGGCCCTCAGCACCACATCTTCAGGGCTCTGAGACCCCTCCATGCTTGGGGACTCCCTCACTGCCCCGGGGCAGCCTGGGCCAGGCCTTGACAACCCTTTGGGGGAAGAAATTGTTCTTGATGTCCATCCTAAACCTCCTCTGGGGCAACTTGAGGATGTTTCCTCTCATCCCATCCTAGTGAGGACAACTACCTCTGGGGCAGCTGAAGCTCACCCCAAGGCTCCTGACCATGTCCACAGCTGGATCTGTGGGGGGCAGCTGGAAACCCAGATACCAGGCTCCAGCCTGCACTGCAGATACCTAAAGCCAGAGGAGCTGGAAGACAGCTGAGAGTTGCTGAAACATAGATGGATGAGCACTGAAGGTGGACATGGAGAGGAACAGACTTGAGGCAGAAAGTTCTACATGGATGTGGATGTGGGTACAGGCCCAGGCTGCCCAGGGCAGTGGTGGAGTCCCTGTGCCTGGAGGGGTCTAAAAGATGTTTGGATGGGGAGCTTAGGGCCATGGTCTGACAGTTGTGTACAGGGAAGTGTTTGCTTATGGTTGGACCTAATGCTCTTAACATCTTCTCCAATCAGGCCACTCTGTGATCTTTCAGGTCCTTTCCAACCCAATTCATCCTATGATGCCTCCAAGGACTCTCCCTGCAGAGCAGCCTAAGGGCAGCTTTGTGCTGCAGGGAAGAGAAAAGCAACTCAGCTTCATTGGGGAGAGGAAACCCCAGTGAGCAGCCTCACTGGACCTGCAGCCTTGGGAGGAGGTGGAAATGGAAGAGAGAACAAGGAGAGAGTGGTGTCACCAGGGAGGGTTGGGCAGGAAGGATAGCACCAGGATGGCAGATTGATGGAGGCTGATCCTCAGTATGGCAATACCAAAAGGAAGAGAGGGAGGGTGGAGCAACGGAGGTTGCAGCACCCAGAGAGGAGATAAAGCAGCAGCAGGCTTGTGGTGATGAAATGGAGCACTGCAACCCACAGCCTGGAGAGCAACCGTGCCAGGCACCATGCTCTGGGCAGCAACCCATCCTCAGGCACCCACAGGGGACAGGGCTGGCAGCATCGGATAGGGATGAGACCAAAGTTTGGGAGGAGAGGGTAGAGGCAGGCACAGAGGGACAAGGAGATGAGCTGCGTGCAGGGGCTGTGGCAGCAGGAGCCCACCCAGCGCCGCCCCCTCCCCGGGAGATACAGCCTGCAGAGGAGCCCCAGAGCCAAGCCTAGCGACAGGAGCCTGCTGCAAGCCGCAGGCTTTGGGATTTGGAGGCTGAGGAGGAGCTGGAGCTGGGTGTGCTGCTGCGCCGGGAAGGTGGCTGCCAGGTGGCGGTGGGACAAGGCATGACTCAGCCCCGCGGCACACCCACGGTTGCTGCCACAGGGCTTGGAACAGCTGTGCCCACGTGCCTGTGAGCACAGCACTTCTGCATGGCGAGCAGGAGGGGAGAGAAGCTCCACAACACCAAAGCCCTGACCACGCTGCTGCCCAGGGCCTGAAATCCACAGGTGGTGTCTCCAGCTCAGCGGATGCCAGCGGTGCTCAGACCGTGCTCACTGACACCAAATTACACCTCCCCTGGAATGCCATCATGCCCAGGAATCCAAGATTGCAACACCTTTGGAAGCAACCAGGCCTTCCTCTGGTGTTGCAGGGCGATGTCACCTCTGATGCTACCGCCCTGGAGGGCAGCTGCCAGCACACGACACGGGCGGGCACCGTGACATCAGGCAGCTGCTGGCACCAGGGCATCCCCAAGTCCCTCTGACAAAACGTGGTCCTCGGGGCTCCCGTCAGACCTGCCTGCACTGCTAGCAGACAGCCACGGGGGTGAGTTTGTGCCCTGCTAATGAGGATACCTCCGAGCTCTGCCAGCCCCCCCATCGTGGCCAACCCAGCTGGTGATCTCGATGCCAGGGATGATCCCCCTCTGTGCTGTTTCATCCCCTGGCCCTGACTTAGCTGGCCACCCTAGTTGTGGTGTAAGCCTCCCTGGGCATGACCAGCAGCTCTTTACCACACCACGAGGCGTAGATGGAGCCTTCATTGCCACATGGACATGACCACAACCCTCAGTGTGGCTCCAGGGCTCAACCACCAGCCAGAACGTGGCAGAAGGTATGCCCAGAGCAGGACAGAGCATGTGGCCACCAGACCACATGGCATCACAGCCAAGCCCCAGCCAGCTCCACATCAGAAGCACCTCCCCAGCCCATACTCACTTCATGTTCTCCACAGAACGTCCCCGAAGAGCTGCCACAGGGGACAGGAGGGTGGCCAAGGTGACAATCCAGCAGTTGAAGAAGGCAACCTTGCAGAAGTACTGGATGGTGGCACTGTAGCAGTAAAGCAGCAGGGCCAAGGTAGGGAGGAGGAGCAGCAGCCCCTGGAGCAGGACCACCTCTATCATGCTGCCGTGGCAGGAGGATGCTGAGGAGCTGAGCTCCTGCTCCTGGGAGCCAGGCGAGTGGCGCAGGGACCGCCGAGGAGTGGGGCAAGTGACTCAAGGGAGCAGCTCCGTGGGCGTGTGGGGCTGGTTCAGGGCAAGCTGCTGTGCATATCTCACCCTGTACAGAGGTCAGGGCTGGACTGGTTGGGGTGGGAGGCAGGCAACCCCACCAGCAGTGGAGAGTGGTTGGTGAGGCAACCCTGGGCACCCTGAGTCACCCAAGGTGTCACTGCTGCTAAGTGCCCTCCCGGGCTGCCAGAAGCTGTCGCGGTGCCTCTGACTCGATGCAATCTGTTGCCCACAAAGGTGGCAGTGCTCTGGGCACCTCTCCTGGCCACAGGGACCCTGGGAAAGTGGGATTTCAGCTGGCAGGGGCAGAAGGAGCTGGATGTGCTCCATGCCCACCAGCCTGGCAAGACTTGCTGCAGATCCCTGCTGGCACAGTGGCTAATCCCCAAACCTCACCCTGCAGGCGATTGAGTTATCGGAAATCATCCCCTTGCTGCTCCCTGCCTGGGTCTGCAGCAGGCTCCTGCTGCTCCCCACATCCTCCTCCTCTCATTTTGGGCTGTAGGAGCCCCTCTGAAGTTCCTCATCCAAAGCTGAGCACCCATAAGGGTAAGGGAGACCTTCTGGCTCTCCACAGCTCCGTGAAAGGAGGTTGGCATGAAGTGGGTGTCACAAGTTCTTTACCTTGAGGGTGGTGGAACACAGTAACAGGTTGCCCAGGGAGGTAGTTGAGGCCATATCCCTGGAGAAATTCAGAGTCAGGCTCAAGAGGGCTCTGGGCAACCTGACCTAGTGGAGGATGTCCCTGCTGACTGCAGTGGGGTTGGACTGGCTGAGCTTTGGAGGTCCCTTCCAGCCCAGCCCATTCTGTGTCTCTATGATAGAGCAAGACAGCCCCAGGGGGGATTTAGACTGGACATTAAAAAAACCTTTTCTATTTTTTTTTTTTTTTCCACTGAAAGGGTCAGGCACTGGCCCAGGCTGCCCAGGGAGGTGGTGGAGACACCATGCCTGGCGGTGTTCCACAGCTGTGTGGATGGGGTGCCTGGGGATGTGGTGCCCAGGGATGTGGCATAGTGGTGGCCTGGGCAGAGCAGGGCGAATGGTTGGACTCAACGATCTTGAAAGTCTTCTCCAACCTATGCTCACCAAGGTCTGAGCCATGCCAGCAGGCTGTGGGCTCCATGCCCACCCTGGGCTGCAGGAGATGCCAGCCCTCGCCCCAGTTGGCAGGCAGGGCTGGTTATGATAGGTGTTTACCAGGCTGCAATTAGCAGAGGGCTGTAATTAGCCTTCCCTTCCGCTCACAGCAGCTGGGGCTGCCCCGCGCAAAGCTCTCAGCTGCCTTCTCAAAACCCAGTGCTTGGCACAGTGGAGTTAGCTCTGCCCCTCTCTCTGCATCTGCCAGCTCAAGCTGGTCCAGGTCCCAGGCTCTGCCAGGGACAGCCAGATCCATCAGCTCATCTCTGACCCCTGGGGCAGCAGTCTGTGAGCAGAGAGCTCCCCTCCTGCCTCCCCCATGCCAGCCCTGCCCTGGCTCTGGGGCAAAGGGACCCATTCTGCCTGCCTGGGGTGAGGCAGCACCCAGCAGCTCTGTGCCTCATCTGGCAGGACCCACCTGCAGCAGAACCACTGCTCCTGCCCAGCTGCCCTCCCCTCCATGCCCAGGGCTGCTCCTTCCACCCACACCTTCCCTCTGCCCGGCGTGGGTGCAGGCAGATGCCTTTGGGCTCCTGGGTGCATGATGCTGTCCCTGAGTGCAGCTGAAGGGTACCAGCAGGAGCCAAGGGTTGCTTTCCACCACGGCTGTTGCAATCTCTGTTGCTTCATCCTCCCATTCCTCTCATTATCCTCATATTCAAGCTCAGATTGGGTCATATCTCCAGCCCACCCTTCCTGTCCACCCCATCCTCAGGTGACTCCTCTCCTCCTTCTTCTCCCTTCTACCTGTGCAGATGTGGAAACCTTTGTGCACCAGACTGGTTCCTCACCAGCTCAGCTTCTGGATGTTCTCCTTCCCTTCTTGGCTCTGCCTGGCCAAGCCTCTGGTGCTGCTCCCAGCTGGAGATCTGCCTTCGTGCCACAACCCAGCAGCCCTCTTTTGCTCCATGGTGTGGAGCAGCTTCTCCAGCTTCAGCAGGAACCAGGCTGAGCTTTGCTGCAGAAGATTTGCCTGTGCCAAAGCACAGCTCAGTGCCGGGCTTCAGGAGGAGCCTCCTGCCCACAGGGGTTCCAGAAGAGACAGAGTAGGGGCAGAAGGAGAGGATTTAAGGTGCAATTGCCTGGGCATCATCTTGCTGCACCCTCTGAGCTCCAGATGACCACCAGACTTGAAGTCTCCTGCTAGAAGCTCTGCTCTTAAGGCAAAGCCTCCTGACAACTGGGAGCAGAGCAGGGCTGCCACCCCTAAGTGGGTGGTAGCAGAGGCAGGGAGCAGCTTCCAGCACCCAAAACACCTCTACCCCCACTTCCCCCTTCTTCCTGGTGAGCAGAGGGGACACTCAATCCTGAGGACCACCACAACCACCCCTTTCCAGGCTGCTACCCTCAACCTCATCCCCACCAGGGCCAGATCCAGCTCTACTGCTCAGCCAGCATCATCCCAGTCTGCATCCCAGCACCAACTCCCAGCACCTTCAAGCCTCCCCCCAATCTGCAGAGAGCCCAGACCTCAGGCAAGAAGCCAGAAGCCTGGCTAATTAGAGCTGCTTAATTAGTGACAGCAGGGCCCTTAACAAAGCAAATTAATTACAAGCAACAGTGCTGCCTGGAGATCTGAAAGGGGAGCTGATGAAGATCAGGACCACCTGGGCTGGCATTTACTCGGAGGTGTCTCCCTTCACCCACCCACAGGGACATGGCACAGCTCGTGCTTGGCAGGGAGCTGTTGGAGATGAGCCATCTGCAGAGGATGGAGAGCCTGTTCCTTCTTTGTGGGTCGTGTTGGCATCTTGCTTGGTGGCATCCAGGCTTGTGGGGTGGCTGGTGGGGGGAGGAAGTCAAAGTGCCCAGCAAAATGCACTCTCGTGCATTTTGCTGGGCACTTTGACTTCCTCCCCCCACCAGCCACCCCACAGCTCTGAGGAGCATGGAGCAAACCATGCCCAGCACCTCCAGGATCTGAGGGTTGGATGCCCAGCAGAAGCCATCCTGGCAAGCATGGAGCTCACAGCCTTCCCTCCACCACCAGGTCGTAGTACTCTGTGGAGAGAGGGAAAAGGGGACCTGGAAGATGTCCAAAGGCCAAGCCCTGAGTGCTGGTGGTTGGAAGGAGTGGGAAGAGCTCAGCCTTAGCCCAAGGGTTGCCTGCTTGATGCATGCTTGAGGGCAAGATGTCCTCCTTGAAGGGCATGAGGAGGGCATGGCCTTACCTGATGCTGGTGAGACGCTGGGGCCCACGGTCCCTGTGGCACTGGGGGGTGGAGGAGGAGGCACTGCCTGGCTGGGGAGGGATAAGGACAGGAGTAAAGTGCCAGGATGTAACACCAGGGACATGTAGGCAGCCCCATGCTGGGTGGCACAGTCATAGAATCAGAGACTCATTCAGGTTGGAAAAGCCCTCCAGGATCAGCCAGTCCAACCAGCAACCCAACCCCAGCATGGCCACCAAACCCCTGGGGCCATGGGCACAGGTTTCTGGAACACCTCCAGGGATGGGGACTCCACCACCTCCCTGGGCAGCCTGTGCCAAGCCCTGACTGCTCTTCCAGTAAGGAANCCACACTGCTCTTGCTGCAGCCCAGCACACAGTTGCTGTCTGGGCTGCATGAACACTGCAGCCTCATCTTGAGCTTTGCATCACCCCAGACCCCCAGGGCCTGTTCCTCAGGGCTGCTCTCAGCCATTCCCCACCCAGCCTGTCCAACCTAAACCTCCTCTGGTGCAACTTGAGGCCATTTCCTCTTGTCCTCTTGGTTGGAAAAGACCTTTTGGATCATCCAGTCCAAGTCTTACCCCAGCAGTGCCAGAGCACCACTAACCCATGGCCCTCAGCACCACATCTCCATGGCTTTGAAACCCCTCTGGGGATGGGCACTCCCCCACTGCCCTGGGCAGCCTGGGCCAGGCCTTGACAACCCTTTTGGGGGTGAAATTGTTCCTCATGCCCAGCATAAGCCTCCCCTGGGGCATTTTCTCTTGTCCTTGGGAGCAGAGCCCAACCCCCACCTAGCTCCAACGTTTCAGGGAGCTGTGAAGAGCAATGAGGTCTCCTCTCAGCCTTCTCTTCTCCAGGCTGAAGACCCCCAGCTCCCCCTCCACAGCCCTGCTCTGCAGACCCTTCACCCCCCTTCAGCAGCCTCCTCTTTACTCACATCTGCTCATCCTCAGCTGCTGGCTCTGTGTCCAGGTACCGCACAGCTGCTCTCTGCCCCCATGCTGGCACTGGCCAGGGCAGGACAGCAGCAGGCCCAGGGTAGGGGATGTAGTGGTGGTGGAAAACCACAGCCTCCTCTTCCTCCTCACCCTCCAAAGGCACTGCTGTTGCCTGCAGGGAGGAACAAAGCACAGGGCTGTGCCAGACTCCTTTTGGCAGCCACCTCCCCAGGGGCACTGCTCCCCAAGGCACCAGTGGGACAGTTCCCTTGGCTGTGGTGCCACCAGCACTGCGTGGCCCTCCCAGGGTCCAGTTGGGTGGGCTCAATCCCACACAAAGCTTCACACTCAGCCAGTGTGGGAACTCAGCTGGTCATGGGGAGGTGCCAGTCCCATGGATGGGACCTCAAAGTGCTGCTGCAGAGATGCAGTAGGCAGGGTCCAGTCTTGGCCAACCTGGTGAGCTGGTGGGCACTGGGTGCTGGGCTGCAGTGCCACTGGGTGTCCCAGGGTCCTGTTGGGTGGGCTTAAACCCACACAAAGCTTCACACTCAGCCAGTGTGGGAACTCAGCTGGTCGTGGGGAGGTGCCAGTCCCACTGGTGGGACCTCAAAGTGCTGCTGGGAGGAGCCCTTTTGAGCCAGCTGCAGAGATGCAGTGGACAGGGTCCAGTCTTGGCCAACCTGGTGAGCTGGTGGGCACTGGGTGCTGGGCTGCAGTGCCACTGGATCCCCCAGGGTGGGCTCTAATCCAGCTACTGGGGACATGGGGAAGTGACAGCCCCACAGATAGGACCTCAAAGTGCTGCTGGATTGAGCCACTTGGATCCAGCTGCAGAGAGGCAATGGGCAGGGTCCAGACTTGGCCATCACAGTGGGCACTGGGTGGGCAGCATAGGAAGGTGCATGCCTAGAGATACCCAGCTGGCAGCTGCCCACAGCCCAGCTCTTGCCCCCATCAGGAAAGCAACGATGGCTCCCCCCCACCAGGGGAGTGAAATGTGAGATGTGAGTTTGGCTTGGGTTTAACCCTGGCAGAGCCACTCTGGCAGTGCCACCCTGCCCAAGGAGCAGAGCTCAGCCCAATGCTGCAGCTGGCAGGGAGGGTCCTGGCAGGGAGGTAAATCCCCTCCCCACAGGCAGCCTGGATGTGACCTGTGCTGGTGGTACTGGGGGGGGGTCAAACCAGCACAAAAACCCCCCAAGGGGCTGCAGAGCCTGGACTGAGGCCACCCAGCTTCTGTGCCCAGAGGGGTCCCACTCTGTGCCAAGCTGGGACACAGAATGGCCTGGTTGGAAAGAATCAGCAGGTCCAAGCAGAACCTAATCCTGTACACAGCTGCTGGGCCATGGCCCTGAGCTCCTCACCCAAACAGCTCTGAGAGCCCTCCAGGGATGGGCACCTCTGCCCTGGGCAGCCTGGGCCACTGCCTGGTGACCCTTTTGGGGGGGAAATTGTTCCTCATGTCCAACCTAAACCACCCCTGGGGCAACTGGAGGCCATTTCTTCTCATGCTATCACTTGATCCTAGGGAGACCAACTCCACCTCACTCCAACCTCCTTCCAGGGAGCTGTAGAGAGCAATGAGGTCTCCCTCAGCCTCCTCCAGGCTGAACAATGCCAGATACAGAATCACAGAGTGATGGAATGGTCTGGGTTGGAAGGCACCTCCAGAGGTCATCTGGTCCAAGCCCCTCTGCAGTCAGCAGGGACATCCTCAACCACATCAGGCTGCACCTTGAATGTCCTCAGGAGTCAGGCCTCAGCTACCTCCCTGGGCAACCTGTTGCAGTGTTCACTCAGTCCCAGAGACAGNTAGTGTGGCCAGCAGGAGCAGGGAGGTCATTCTCCCCCTGTACTCTGCACTGGTTAGGCCACACCTTGAGTACTGTGTCCAGTTCTGGGCCCCTCAATTTAAGAAGGACATTGAGGTGCTTGAGCATGTCCAGAGAAGGGCAACGAGGCTGGTGAGAGGCCTCGAGCACAAGCCCTATGAGGAGAGGCTGAGGGAGCTGGGATTGTTTAGCCTGCTGAAGAGGAGGCTCAGGGGAGACCTTCTTGCTGTCTACAACTACCTGAAGGGTAGTTTCTTCTCTCAGGCAACCAGCATTCAGGTTGGCAAAGCCCCTCAGGAGCACCAAGTCCAACCCAGATCCCTACTCTATAAGGTGCACCCCAAACCACAGCCCCAAGCACCACATCCAAAGGACCTTCAAACACACCCAGGGTTGGGGACTCCAGCACCTCCCTGGGCAGCTCATTCCAGTGCCCTCAGCTGTTCCTCACAGGGTTTGTGCTCAAGGTCCCTCCCCAGCCTGATTGCCCTTCTCTGGACACACTCCAGCACCTCACTGTCCCCAGCTCTCCTGAGCAGCTCTGGAAAGGTGCCTTTGCCCACCTCTTTGGTCCTATGTGGTGGTGGAGTCACCAACCCTGGGTGTGTCTGAAAGTCGTTTGGATGTGGTACTTGAGGCTGTGGTTTGGGGGTGAACTTTGTAGAGTGGGGGTGGCAGTTGGACTTGCTGAGCCTGGGAGGTCTGTTTCTGGGATTCTGTGCTCCCTGTGTCCATGCCACTGTCCCTGACCCTCACCTGGGCAGCAGGAGGGGCTGGTGCCAGGCCGGAGGTCGTCAGAACTGCCACGGTCAGGCTGTGCATCACCACCTGGTGCAGCTGGGAGTTCTGAATCATCATCAGCTCCAGCAGATCTGCCAGAGAGTGAGGGGCTCTGTGTCAGAGAGGGCTCACAGTAAGGCCATGAGCATCACAGAGTGGGTTGGGTTGGAAGGGACCTCAAAGCTCAGCCAGTTCCAACCTTGACGTCCATGGGCATGGACACCTCCCACCAGCCCAGCTCAAGGCCTCATCCAGCCTGATCTGAAACATTTCTGCTGACAACACCAAGCTCTGTGGTGTTGCTGACAGCTGGAGGGAAGGGATCCAGCCAGAGGGACCCTGACAGGCTGCAGCTGTGAGCCCAAACCAACCTCATGAGGTT
>WBNM01015112.1:15755-26765 GCA_013399055.1 Ramphastos sulfuratus | reverse complement strand
ACCCTAAACGAGGCAGCCAAGGGTCATAGAGCATCAAATCCATCTGGGTGTACCCTAAACAAGGCAGCCAAGGGGCACAGAGCCCCAAACCAGTCTGGGTGTACCCTAAACAAGGCAGCCAAGGGGCACAGAGCCCCAAACAAGGCAGCCAAGGGGCAGCATCCCAGTTCCCCTGCAAGCTCTGCTGGAATTCCTGAAGCTGCTGCTGGGTTTGTCAAGAAATGAGTCTAAAAAGAGAGCCAGGATGGGACAAAAGCAGAGCTGCTGCCTCTGCCAGGGTGAAGAGATGTGCACAGGTCAGCATCTGGCCCTCGTGACTCCACTTCAGCTCTGCTCTGCCTCCACCTTCCCCACTCCATGCAGCTCCACGCTGCAAACCAAACCCTTCTCTTCCATCTCAACCTCAGCAGAGCCATCTCTGCTTTGCCCCAGAGGACACCTCAGACCCACATTTTCTCCCCTCTTCCTGAAGCAAACCACCACCATCCACATTCCTTGACCTAGTCCTGACACCTCTAGAGAGATACTGGGCAGGAGCTCTCTGCCCTGCCCAGAATAGCTGTGCCACCATGGCTGGGTTTTTTTCCTACCAAGCCCTGAAATAGTTGCATCAGCTCCTGGTGGCTCCAGACCTCAGGTGCCTCAGACAAGCAGCAGGAGGATTTCACCTTCTGGGTCCTTCATAAAGAGCTGGGAGCAGATTTCTGTGCTGCTCAAAGCTCCCCTACCTACCCCAAGTGATGCAAAACTGCCCCTGGCCAAGATGCCAGCCCCAAAAGGGCATCTTTGGCCACATCCAGAGATGCAATAAATGCAGAGGGGGAAGATAAGGACCCTCCACACCCAATCCTGAGAAATACACAAACCCAGGACCCCCAGCCCCATTTTTTCTGCCCCTGACCTCCTGGGGAGCAGCAGCAGGAGGAGAAAATAACAACAGCCCCCGCCAAGACCTGAGGGGCCAGAAGCAGAACATCCAGCCCAGCCCAACGCCTTCTGGGCTCCCAATGTTATTGTCAAGGTCAACCTGGCAGCTGCATTTCTGCCCCCCCCTCGGGCAGCAGCTCCGAGGGGATGAGGCCCCCAACAAGCTCAGCCCAGTGGCCAGTGCCACCCTCCCCTCAGCAGCCACCCCCAGCCCCTCCAGGCTGGTTGAAGCCTTCTCAATGTCCTCTTCCAGCCTTTGGTGCCACCACCCTTAGGGCCACGCCTGATGCCTCCAGGCTCGTGTCCCTCTCTCAGCATCTTGTGTGTGTCCCCCCCAAAAAGAGAGGTGGGGGAACACAGCAGACAGTAGCCAGAAAGATCTTCCTAGGGCTCGGGGGATGGAAGGGAGATGCCCTAAACCCTGGCACTGCGGAGGCACCGAGGAGGGTGGAACCGAGTCGGTCTTGGGGGGTGGGGGGAAAAAAATGCCCAGGTCCTGGCAGGAACCCATCAAAATCCTGGGGAAAACCCGAGTCAAGCCCAGGACAAACAGAGCAGATCCTGTCGGGAACGGATCAAATCCCGGGAAAAAAAAAGCTGGCAGCATCCTAAAGGAAATTGACCTGATTGTAGGAAAATCCCCACAGGATCCCGGCGAGGGCCGAACCGATCCCGGGAAGGGAAAACGGACAAGATCTAACTGGATCCTGGGAAGAATCCAACAGAATTGGAGAGATACGGACCCGATCCGAGAGATACGGACCCGATCCGAGAGATACGGACCCGGATCCCGACCGCAACCGAGTCGATGCCGAAGGCAAAGAGCAAATTCCCCATCAAACCTACCCAGGTTCTTCCCTTCCCCGGTAACCACCACCCAGTCCCCGGTGCTCCGCGGTTACCGCTCCGAGGTTCTCGGTGCCTCAGCGTAGGGAAGGCTCCGGCGGCGGCGGCGAAGCAGCTGCGCCGGTACCGGTGGTTGATGAGCAAAGGGGGCGGCGGCGGCGGCGGCCGCTTCCCATCCGTTTCTTTCTCCGCCACCCTCACCGCTCCCTCCCCGTTCGCGGCTCCGTTCGATAGCTGCGCGTTAAGGGCTCGGGTACGGCTCCGCCGCTCGCCTTTGCCTTAGGGTTTTAGGGGAGGGGTGGGGAGAGGTAACTTCACTTCCCGCTCCTCCTCCTCTTCCCTTCCCCCCCCCCCNCCCCCCCCCCCCCCCCCCAAAAAAAAAAAAAAAAAAAAAAAGCAATAAAAAAAGGACAAATACACTAAAATAAATAAATAATAAGGACCACGCAGCCCCTGACGCAGGCTTGAGTCACCGGAGCCGCACGTCAAAGCTGGGGTGCACACACACAAACCCCCACCCGCGGCTCCTGAAGGGGATCTTTGTGGTTAAAACATTCAATCAAGGACAGCAGCGAGGTGCTGGCAGCAGAGGGCAGAGGCAGAAGCTCCCTGGCATAGGCAGAACTTCCCTGGCATAGGCAGAAGCTCCCTGGCTAAGCCACGCAGCCCTCACACCCCTTCCCCAAACGATGGCAGGGCTGGAAGCCTTCTGCTGGGGAAAGCCAAGATGAGAGAGTTGGGGATGCTCA
Organism: Ramphastos sulfuratus; assembly: GCA_013399055.1. Classification (NCBI taxonomy): domain Eukaryota; kingdom Metazoa; phylum Chordata; class Aves; order Piciformes; family Ramphastidae; genus Ramphastos; species Ramphastos sulfuratus. The sequence goes on along the minus strand of WBNM01015112.1, from coordinate 24,243 downwards.
GCCTGGAGAAGAGAAGGCTCCAAGGAGGTGTTGCAGGATTTAAAGAGGGGTGGTGAGAAAGCTGGGGACAGATTTTTGAGCAGGGCCTGGTGTGCACTGAGTGAGGAAGAGCCTCCTCATGCCCTGCAAAATCTCTCCTCATGCCCTGCAAAATCTCTCCTCATGCCCTGCAAAATCTCTCCTCATGCCCTGCAAACTCCTGTTAGGCACAAAATGATCAATTCCTCCAGGTCCTGGGGAGCTGAGCCAGAGCCTGCACTCAGATCCAGCACCTGACAGCCACACTCATAACTCTGCCTCCTGTTCCCTGGGGAGGAATGAGGCCACACTCCATTAAATTTCCACCTCTCCCATCCCAGGCAGGGCTAAGGCAGCTCCACATGGCACTGGGAGGGCAAGAGCCTCCCCATGTCCTGCAATATCTCTCCTCATGCCCTGCAAAATCCCTCCTCATGCCCTGCTCAGATCCCCCCTGCAGTGCTGGGGCAGCTCTGGAGCCCTCAGCACAGCCAGGGACCTGTTAGAGCAAAAGGGTGGTGGCATGGAGGGCTGGAGGGCAGCTCTGTGGAGAAGGACTTGGGGGTGCAAAGCTGGGCAGGAGCTGGCACTGAGTGCTGCCAGCACAGCCCCAGCCTGGCCTGGGCTGAGCCCCAGCAGTGTGGGCAGCAGGGGCAGGGAGGGGATTCTGCTCCTCTGCTGTGCTCTGCTGAGACCCCCCCTGCAGTGCTGGGGCAGCTCTGGAGCCCTCAGCACAGACAGGGACCTGCTGAGGCAGGGCCAGAGGAGGGCACAGCAGTGCTGGCAGGGCTCTGCTGTTAGACCAGGCTGGCAGAGTTGGGGTTCAGCCTGGAGAGGAGAAGGCTCCAGGGAGACCTCCTGGTGCTTAAAGAAGGCTTCAGGAAATCTGGAGACAGACTTTTGGGCAGGGCCTGTGGTGCCTTGACAAGGGGAGATGGTTTGGAAGTGAAAGAGGCAGATTGAGAGTGGAGAGAAGGGAGAAATGTTTGGCACTGAGGGTAGGGAGAGCCTGGCCCAGGCTGCCCAGAGAGGTGGGAGCTGCCCCATGGCTGGCACCAGTGCAGCTCAGGCTGTTTGGGGCTGGCAGCAACCTGTTCTGGCTGCAGCTGTGCCGGCTGAGTGCAGGGGGTTGGAGTGGAGGAGCTTGGAAGGTCTCTTCCCACCCAAACCAGTCTATGGAAAAGGGCAGCCCCAGAGGTACCTTCCTGGACACTGCTGTGGCTCTGCCCTGAGGGAAGAGAGGACTCTAGAAGGGAGAGAAGATTTGGTCAGCCCTTCACTGCAAGGATAATTTCACCTGTCAGAGGAGTCACCTTCTCTCAGGGACAAGGTGAGGCAGCAGGAGCAGTCAGAACCCAAATTCTACCTCCTGTAACTGGAGGGCAGATGTGAAGCTCAACTTTTGCTCACATCAGTGCCCAGCACTGCCCCAAAGCCTGGTGACACTCAGAACCTCCAGCTCCAAGCTTGGGTTCAGAGGACACCACATCTCCAGCCACATCAGTTCCCTCTTATGCTAAATCTGAGCCCAGGCTGGAGCAAAGCTGAGCTTGGGGTATAAAGCAGCTTTGGAGGGTGAAGTCTCTGCCTTTATCAACCTACCTTCAACACTGATGGTGAGATCCTGCAGGGGAAAGCTTCCCACTCCTCAGTCCCACCAAGACACAGTGGCACCAGGTGCTTTGTCAGGAGGAAAAAACTGTGCCCCAAGAGCTCTTCAGAGCAGGAAAACCCCCAAAGCCAGCTTCTCAGGCTTAATTTATCCCAGCCAGCAGGCTGCTTTGATGCAAGAACCGGGGTGGGTAGAGAGAGCCCAGCACAGCTGTAGAGCCCAACCACTTTCATCCAGCACTGCCCTCAGAAAACTCCTAATGGGGTTAATTGGGCAAGCCAGGGGCTGTTAGATTGGCTTACTGGTGGGGACAAGGAGCTTCCAGAACAGTTTGTTGCTGCTTCAGCACCTGATGGAAGTGATTAAGGCCTCTGGGTCTTGAAACCCCAAATTCAGCTCATCCAAACCCCAGCAGTGCAGCCAGGATTGAATTCTCTAACCAGTATGTTACTGGTGCTGGGGATGCTGGTACCAGTATCCAGCTGCTGGGCCTGTGACAAACCCTGACAGGAGGCAAAACACATTTGGAAGAGAAAAATCCCAAAGGATTCAAACCTGCAGCTCCAAACCATGCTCCTCTGGCTCCTGGATCCAAGTGTTCAGGCACATTCCTGGCCTTTGGAGCCATCTCCCTTTCCAGCCTATTAGGCACAAAATGATCAATTCCTCCAGGTCCTGGGGAGCTGAGCCAGAGCCTGCACTCAGATCCAGCACCTGACAGCCACACTCATAACTCTGCCTCCTGTTCCCTGGGGAGGAATGAGGCCACACTCCATTAAATTTCCACCTCTCCCATCCCAGGCAGGGCTAAGGCAGCTCCACACGGCACTGGGAGGGGAAGAGCCTCCCCATGCCCTGCAATATCCCTCCTCATGCCCTGCAAAATCCCTCCTCATGCCCTGCTCAGACCCCCCCTGCAGTGCTGGGGCAGCTCTGGAGCCCTCAGCACAGCCAGGGACCTGTCAGAGCAAAAGGGTGGTGGCATGGAGGGCTGGAGGGCAGCTCTGTGGAGAAGGACTTGGGGGTGCTGGGGGTGCAAAGCTGGGCAGGAGCTGGCACTGAGTGCTGCCAGCACAGCCCCAGCCTGGCCTGGGCTGAGCCCCAGCAGTGTGGGCAGCAGGGGCAGGGAGGGGATTCTGCCCNGTGAGGCCAGAGGAGGCCACAAAGATGAGCCAAGGGCTGGAGCAGCTCTGCTGTGGGCACAGGCTGAGGGAGCTGGGGGTGAAGGCTCCAGAGGGACCTCAGAGCTGCCTGCCAGTGCCTGAAGGGAGCCTGCAGGAAGGCTGCAGAGAAACTTTTGCTGAGGGTGTCTGGGACAGGCCAAGGGGGAATGGTTTGGAGCTGAGGCAGAGCAGGGTTAGAGTGGAGCTGAGGAAGAAGCTCTGCAGTGGGAGGGTGGTGAGGGCCTGGCACAGGCTGCCCAGGGAGGCTGTGGCTCCTTGGAGGTGTTCAAGGCCAGGCTGGATGAGGCTTTGAGCAACCAAGCCTAGCTGAGAGCTGTCCCTGGGCATGGCAGGAGGTTGGGGTAGCTGAGCTCTGAGCTGCCTTCCAACCTGAGCCATTCCAGGATTCTCAATGTCTCCAGTTGGGGCTGGCTGACACGAGACCCATTCTGGGCACATGGCACCCTCTGGGGTGCTCACTCTGCTTTTAGGTGAGCCAGGAGGTTTGGGAGCCCTTTGGAGGTGCCACCACACCTGTGTGGGCTCAGTGGTCATGGGTCCAAAGTGTCCCATCTTGATGATTGGCTAAAGCAGATCAAATCCAAGGGGACTGTCCTGGTTGGGATCCCAACTGTGCCACTTTGTGGCCTGGAATTGTGCCAGGGGAGGGTTAGGTTGGACATGAGGAACAATTTCTTTGCTGCAAGAGTGGTCAGGGATTGGCACAGGCTGCCCAGGGAGGCTGTGGCTCTCTGGAGGTGCTCAAGGCCAGGCTGGATGAAGCTTTGAGCAACCAAACCTAGCTGAGAGCTATCCCTGCTCATGGCAGGGGGGTTTGGGGTAGCTGAGCTCTGAGCTCCCTTCCAGCCTAAGCCATTCTATTACTCATTGCTGAAACTGCTGCAGGAGCTTAGGCTCCCAAAGAACCCACCCCCAAATCTAAGAGGTCTGTACTTTTCCAACACCAGCCTGAGCAGCAGGGAGAGCCTGGCTTAAAGCAGAGCATGAGTAATGCCTCTCCTGGAGGAAGAGTGCCCCGGAGAGCCGGCAAAGGGCTGATTCCAGGCTGGCAGACAAACGCATTTGCATCCAGGCTGGAGCCGGCAGCAGCCTATAAATAACCTCCTGAATTTACCGCTGCTCTCATGTGACCCCGAGCCCCGCATTTCCCGCTGCCATCTGTCACCATGGCAATGGCATCGCAGGGCCAGCAGCCCCTTCATTCATAGCGCCGGGGCCGGGGCGGGGGGTGCCCAGCGTGGGGGGTGGCATCGCTCAGGTTGTTGCGTTCGGTTTGGGGTTGGTTTGTTGGTTTGTTTTTTTTTCCCCTCTCTCCAAAGGATGAAAGTCGCAATTTCAAGGAGGGAAATAAGACAGCAGAGAGGGTTAGAGGGTGAGGAGACGTTCAGGATGAGTCTGGATGTGCCCCTGGGGAGCCTGAGCTCGTCGGAAGTGTCCCTGCTGACTGCAGGGACAAGATAACCTTCGGAAGGTCCCTTCCGAGCCGCCGCGATCTGGGTGTGTGTGGGATGCTCCTTCCCGGGAGGGATGCGGCAGGACCTGAGCATCCCAACCTGCTGCGGCTGTGAGGCAGAGCTGTGGGAAAGGGAAGGACAAACAGACAAAGCCGAGCGGACAGACAGCAAGGATGGATTGGATGGGAGCACAGAGATGAACCAATCCCCTCCTTGCTCGGGCCCCCAGCGATTTGGAGCCGCACCAGGCTGCTGCCAGCGAGGGGAGATGATTTGCCCACCCCATACCCCTCCAGCTCTAGGGCTCACCTTTGTGCCCTTGGGCTACCTTAATAATTCACCTTATTGGCTGCTCTGCAGGTGAAACGCCTCCTAAATCCTGCTCCCCCACCTCGCAGAGCAGGGTGTGAAAGGGGAGGGATTAGCAGGGCAGCGAGCAGGGAGCTGTCGGTGAGCTCTGAAGATGATTTTCCACCTAAGCTGTCAAGCCGACCTACATTCCAGTGAAAAATAATTGAAGGGGATAATGCCCTCTGCTTTCTAAATATGTATTTGCCCTCCCAGCCAGGGGCCTGTCACAGCTCATCCAGAGCTGGGCACTGCTAACACAGAGGGAAAGGAGCAGAGCCTAGGAAAGGAGAACCCTGGAAAGGAGAAGACCCTCCCAGGCTGATGCAGAGCAGAGGAATTTTTGGCTCCTACAGAGCATTTTTCCACCCAGGGATCCCAGCTCACTGTGCCAGGCTGCTCCTCACATCCCACAGGGCAAAGGGAGGTAGGATCACAGAAGTGTTTGGGTTGGCAAAGCCCTCTGAGATCATCCAGTCCAACATTAACCCAACCCCACCATGGCCACCAAAGCCTGGTGCCATGACCACACCTTTCTTGAACCCCTCCAGGGATGGGCACTCCACCACCTCCCTGGGTAGCCTGTGCCAATCCCTGACCACTCTTGCAGCAAAGAAATTGTTCCTCATGTCCAACCTAACCCTCCCCTGACACAATTCCAGGCCACAAAGTGGCACAGTTGGGATCCCAACCAGGACAGTCCCCTTGGATTTGATCTGCTTTAGCCAATCATCAAGATGGGACACTTTGGACCCATGACCATTGAGCTCACACAGGTGTGGTGGCACCTCCAAAGGGCTCCCAAACCTCCTGGCTCACCTAAAAGCAGAGTGAGCACCCCAGAGGGTGCCATGTGCCCAAAATGGGTCTCGTGTCAGCCAGCCCCAACTGGAGACATTGAGAATCCTGGAATGGCTCAGGTTGGAAGGCAGCTCAGAGCTCAGCTACCCCAACCTCCTGCCATGCCCAGGGACAGCTCTCAGCTAGGCTTGGTTGCTCAAAGCCTCATCCAGCCTGGCCTTGAACACCTCCAAGGAGCCACAGCCTCCCTGGGCAGCCTGTGCCAGGCCCTCACCACCCTCCCACTGCAGAGCTTCTTCCTCAGCTCCACTCTAACCCTGCTCTGCCTCAGCTCCAAACCATTCCCCCTTGGCCTGTCCCAGACACCCTCAGCAAAAGTTTCTCTGCAGCCTTCCTGCAGGCTCCCTTCAGGCACTGGCAGGCAGCTCTGAGGTCCCTCTGGAGCCTTCACCCCCAGCTCCCTCAGCCTGTGCCCACAGCAGAGCTGCTCCAGCCCTTGGCTCATCTTTGTGGCCTCCTCTGGCCTCACTCCAGCAGCTCTGAGTCCTTTTTCTGCTGGAGCCACCAGACCTGGATGCAGTACTCAAGGTTGGGTCTCAGCAGAGCAGAATAAAAGGGAAGAAAGGACCTTTGGAGGAAACATTCACCATTTATTAGTGATCTGGATGAAACCAGGCTGGTGCCCCTCTCTGCACTCACCTGCTGGCTGCTTTCCCACCCCAGGGTTTCAAGGAGCAAGGACTATCTGGTTTTTGGCCTGGAGATCATGTCAAGAAACCAGGAGGGGGGGGAGGAAAAAAAAGAAGGTGGTTGGGAAGAGGCAAGAAAGCATTGTCTGAGCTCCAGAAGAAAACCACAACTGCTTCATTCAGCCCCCCCACCCGGGGAGGGGGACACACAAACATGCAGGCAATAAAGGAGACTCTGCACAATGGAAGGAGAAATAATAAACCCCAGCCCAGGCAGAGGAATGAGAACCATGTCCCATCGCAGCCCCCTCCAGGCAAGGGCTGCCAGCAGCAGGCCAAGAGAGCTCTAAAGAGCTCCTGAGCTCTGCTCTTCATTTGCTTCTCCTGCTGAGCTGCCAGGAGCCGCCGCGGCCGAGCCTCGGCGTTGTGCAACCCGCAGAGGGCTGGGGCTGGGCTGGCACCTCCCTGCCTCTGCCTGCCAGGCTGGAGTGGGCTCCTTCTCCAGGTGGGTTTGGAGGCCTGGATGGGTCTTCTAAAAGGGGCTTTGAATGGTTGCCTGAACGTTTTTTGCCTGTAGTTTGGGTTTGTCCCCTCCCGGACCTCAGGTGCTGCAGTTTGGGTTTGTCCCCACCCAGACCTCAGGTCCTGCAGTTTGGGTTTGTCCCCTCCCGGACCTCAGGTCCTGCAGTTTGGGTTTGTCCCCTCCCATACCTCAGGTGCTGCAGTTTGGGTTTGTCCCCTCCCATACCTCAAGTCCTGCAGTTTGGGTTTGTCCCCTCCCAGACCTCTGGTCCTGTCCCTTGCTGCCTGCCTCAGCCACCTCCATCTGCCTTTGGGATGGTTGACCCCAAACCTGGGCAGACTCCATCTCCCCTTGGGATAAACACCCAAACCTGAGCCACCTCCATGTCTCTTGGGGATGACTGACCCCAAAACTGAGCTAATTCCATCTCTTTTTTTGGATAAACACACAAACCTGAGCAGATTCCATCTCCCTTTGGGATGGTTGACCCCAAACTTGAGCAGACTCCATCTCCCTTTGGGATAAACACCCAAACCTGAGCAGACTCCATCTCCCCTTGGGATAAACACCCAAACCTGAGCCACCTCCCTGTCTCTTGGGGATGGCTGACCCCAAACCTGACCTAATTCCATGTTTTCTTGGAATGGTTGACCCCAAACCTGATCCAATTCCATGTCTTCTTGGGATGGTCGACCCCAAAACTGAGTACCTCCATGTTGCTTTGGGATGAACCCCCCCAAAATCTCCTCCTCACAGCTGGATTCAGCCCTCCCTATCCAGCGCAGAGCCCCGAGTCAGGGATCTGGGACAGCTCCTGGACCCTCTCTGGGCTGCTGAGGGGTTCCTTGGACATTTTGTCCTTGGATGTGGAAAGAAAAAGCCCTTCAAAGGGCTGCTCGCTCTCAGATCTCCTCAGACAGCTGCTGCCGGCTGCGCCGTTTCCTCCCAGAGGGATAAAGAGAGCTCCGAGCCTGCCTTCGGGACAGCATCTTTGAGAGGGGTCCTGCATCCCCTTCCCGAGTCCCGAAGGGAGGGCACAGCTCCGGGGGGGAGGGACTTTGCTTCAGCTTTGTCTGCTGCTGCCCAAACCAACACACGGGCGGTGGCCAAGGCTCATGCCAGCCATGGCAGACTCAGCAGTGGCTCAAAGTGCCAAAACCCAGACGGTTTTAACCCCAAACAGCATTCCCTGGGCGGGGGGGGAAGCATGTCCTGGGCTCTTGAGCCAACCCCTCCAAGCTGCTCATCATCCCCCTGGCAGCTTGGCACCGGGCACCGTTTTCTCCCCAGCTTAATGAGAAAGAGCCAAACACCATCCAGCCTCTGTTTCCAACAGAAGTCACCCCGAAGCCACCCCGGGGCCAGCAGCCAGGCTGGCAGCGAGCAGATGGGCAGCAGGCGGCCACCTGCGGCCACCAGCTCAGCCCTTCTCACTGTGCCCAGCTTGGCAAAGCAGCTGCAGGGTGATGGCAAGGGGCTGGAAGGGTTGGAATAAAGGAGAGGAGAAAGCAAAGCTGCCGAGTTGCAGCTGGGGGGCTGCTTCCCACCGGATCCTGGGAGCTCCCACGGGACTCGGTGCCCGGAGCCCGGCGGCTCCCGTTTCAGCAGCTGCCATGTGATTCTGCCCTGGGTGTATTTTAAGCTGCCTTTGACGTCAGACCTTCCTGCCCAGGATGCTGTTTGCTCTACGTTTCCAGGCAAAAAGGGGCCCCAAATTGTCCCTTCAGCTTCCCCCCACCCAGCCCCGGAGCTCCCCATCGCAGCTCCTGGGGTGCAACCTCCCGCCCCCCACTTCCCTTCCCCAGCAGATGAAGGGAGCTGGAGGTGAGGGAGCTGATGCTGAATGATCTCCTTTGGAG
>WBNM01015111.1:5516-41339 GCA_013399055.1 Ramphastos sulfuratus | reverse complement strand
CCCCCCCCAAATTATTTTCTTGAATTAGTACAGAGGAACAAGATATTTTCCATTAAATAAAAAAGTAACTTGTGTGTAAATATATATATATATATGTGTGTGTATATATGCATAAATGTGTATAACATATATATAATGTGTGTATACATATATGCATAAAATCTACTTATTTATATATAAATAAACAGATATAATTATATGCATATAATAAAATATGTGACATAAACTGTAAAAATAAATAAATACATATATATATATATGTATTACTGTTTTATTTTATGCTATATATATATGTGTGTGTGTGTGTGTGTGTGTATTTTTACTTTCTAAAAAGTATTCCTAAGTTCCTTCATTGATTGCAGGACATTGATTATTAAGTTTCTTTTTTCACATCTGGTATTGCCATACTTTTCAAAGTGGTTTTTTTTTTTGCACACCACGCCTTTCCAATAATTGTGTGCAAAGCCATTTGGTTTGTTCTTACAATAAGACAGACAATGACATCTCATTCAAAATGCCTCTTACATGGACAGATCTTCACTTTGCACAGAGTGTATCAGGATTTCAGAGCTCAGTTAAAAGCCATTAAATGAATGTGTAAAGGAATAATCCTTCTGAGATAGTTAGCTTAAAGTTGAGCACATCAAAGGACCAGATTCAAGGTATTACAAATGGGAGTCCTGGAGGTTTTTAAAGACCAAGTTGGATGTGGCTCCGAGCAACCCTATCCAGTGGAAAGTGTCCCTGCCCGTGGCACTGGCATTGGAACTAAATTGAGGTCACTTCCAACCCTGACAATTCTGTGGTTCAGGAAAAACTAAATATGACCTATATGGGAATACCAAATCACAAGTCATGACATTATGATGTGATTTTCTATAATTATGCAAGCACAGAAAATCGAGAGATCAAGAGCAAGAAAAGAAATTACATCAGAGAGCCATGTGACACTGAAAGGAAAAACAGCAATTAGTTCAGTGAGAAGCTTGAGGTAGGAAGGTAGGGAAGGCAGGGAAAGGACACAACAGTGTGAGGATGAGTTTTAAGAATAGCAGGAAGGAAGTGTGGCACCAAAATAAAGTCTTGTTTGAGAGACAATTGGAAGAAGTTGTCTTTCTGTGGAGAGCATTCAAAAAACTGGCTGTGGGAAGCTAAGGGAAGAGTGAGTAGAAATTGTCCAGTGATTAAAGACATGGAAGTCCAATATAGTGAAAAAAATCCACAACTGAACACCACAAAGATATTGTTATGGAAAGATTCAAGCAGCAGCCTGTTTAAAACATCTGTGAATCTGTTTTTTTTTTTTTTTTAAATAAACCAAGTATATGAAAATTTATTAACCCTGAAATAATTATTTCACTCTTTACCCAAATACTAACTCTTTTTACAAGATGCTAGCACTTTGAACCTTTGTGCTGCTAAAGCATCACTTCTGTGAAGTAACCCTAAAATTCTGGGAACTATAAGCATTTTAGGGTCCTTTGCCATTGAGTGTCTTCCACTTTCAGGCTTTATTCTACTCACTGTGTTTTTTTATGTATGTAGCAACTGATTTCAGCGACAACAATTGCTCCAGAGAAGCCTTTGCCTTTTAGGATTTGACTTTTAGCTTAGTAAAACACTCCAGTGAGCTTAATTACAAATTTGAAATGCATCCTAAATCTATGCTGTTCAGCAGAGCATTTAAGAGCATGTTTGCATACTGCCACAGTTTGAGGAAGTGCTTGGCGAAGTCCACTGCTAGCTGAACTGTTTTGCCTGGGTCATTTCCTAGAAGTCCTTTTGACCTCCAAATAATCTTTTTTTTTTTTTCCTCCTGAGTGTAAACATCTTAGCTGAGTTTCCAAGGACATTATAATGACTGAAAAGGTAATAACTCCCTGTTGCATTCATAGAAGTGAATGCCTAATTGTAAACTATCTGTCGCCTGGGTCATTTGAAGCATTTTGTGTTCAAATTTTCAGAAGAAAACCCATCCCATCTGATAGGAAACATTACTGTTCTTGGAGGAAAACAGCTTAAGGTAGGACCTTGCTTTTCAGCCATGGGATACACAAACTTACCATGAGGGACACTTCATTAAGCCAGTTACTGAAATGCAACACCAATTAATCAATTGTTCACAGTATTGTCTGGAAAATGGGCTTGGAATCCTAGACTGGCCACTGCCTATGTCATTGGCCTATGAATGTTAGTATATGTTGGGGTTTTTTGTCTCCTCTGTGCATATGGTGTCTGATAGAAATTGTTGTGGACATTTAGAATTAATTTAGATTATTCTCTTTTTTCTTTCTCTTATTCTCTCTCTCTCTCCTCCTTCTGCCTTCTGTCTTCTCCCCTCCTCCCCCACCCTGCCTTCTCTCTTCACCCCCTTCCTTTCATCCTCTCCTACACTTCCCCCTCCTCCTCCCCCTCCTTCTCTCTGTTTTCTTTCCTTGTGTGTTACGGTACAAGAGTTCTCTTTTCAAAAGCAGGGTGTTTGTTTGTCTACCTGTTCTATGTGTTTATTCCACATACACTGCTTCATTAGGCAACCCCACTCTCTCTTGCACACACATAAAGGTACGTCAATTAAGTTTCCCATTTGAAAACAGTCCCATTCCTTATTATAGAGCAACACTTCTTAGATTCATGATTTTCACTCAAATCCTTAATTATATCGTTGTCCAAGGTCTGTTATATAGTCAAGCTCATGACACTGCTATGAGATGACTACAATTATAAAGCTGTGAGGAGGCAGAGTTGCATTGCTGTTTTAAATCTGCATTTTGGCACTCTGGAATGGGAATAATCTTTCCACAATTAAAACCTCTTGATGTGTTTTAATGTGTGAGAGAAATAAAAAAAAAAAACCAAACCAACAACCAAGATTCACAATGTGCTACATGGCTATGGGATAGTCTCCTATGTGTTGTGAAATACACAGCTGAGGATTAGATGCTCCCCAGTACCTAGATAATTTCGAGGCCTAAATGAATTGCCTTGGAAATGAAAAACTGAACTGCTTGTGAAATCCACATTTCTTTCTGTACTTATGTAAACTGGAGGATCAGCAGATTCCTCAGGTTTTATTAGCTTTGGCTATTTTCATATAAACCATGAAAGTTCTGTAGCTACCGATATCTAACCCAAACTTTCTAGCCTGTGAGATATTATTTGGAGTCCATGGTTGGTTTTCTGAATGAAGAAAAAGAATGCTTCATTTTGATTTTCCTGCTCCTTCCCAGATAAAGTAGTGCTGCACTTTGCTTTATTCTGCAGGAATCCAGCATATAAATACTGGAAGCTAGGATGAACTTTTGAAGAGCATTATCCTGCTCTTCAGTGTTAGCTTTGATGTCATCAGAAAAGAGTGTGTCTGTATATTGATAGCAGATCATAACAAACCAGATTTTTTTTCCCCCTAACCATTTTCTAAAGTATATCAGTCCTTAAATTCTAACCATTTATTTGTACTGCTTAATAAATATCACAGTATCATACATTATCTAATCGTTCTGTGCCCAGGTAAACTTACAGCACTACAAAGCCCAATTTCTCTGTTTGCATTAATGTGCAGTGGTGAACACCTTCAGGATTTTCAGAACTTCACAGTCTGTGAAAGTGCTGAAAATAAATTATTTCACACTTGGATTTATTCTTATGAAAGAGAAAGTGATGTGTATTTGAAAACATCAATATAAAAGACCTAAAAATAGACTCCTGCAAGTGTCTCCCAGCTCCCACCTTTCTATTTAATGCAGAGTTTTTAAAGCCTTCACACGCGAAACGATTTTTATTTAGAAATGCCTATTTGTGATTTCTTTTCTGACAAAGAAAGGTCTTTTGTTCTGCTTTCTTCAAGACAACCTCTTTCTGTGACTTTCTACTGTCCCCTAGTGGCATTTTCATCTTCGTGACTACTGTGGTACTGCCACCCCGCATTGCTTCTGTACTCCCCCCCCCCCACACCCAGTTTCTTTGAGACTATCATTAACAAACGTTTAAAATTACTATTAAACAACCCATCAACCGACTGTGGAAGTAATAACATTGCTCCTTAGTCCAAGCAGTCCTTTCAGATATTTTAAAACCGATATAAACAAAGCCAGCAAACCATATGCTATCTATATAATGCATTACTTCATTACAGTAAACATTTCAGATTTGCAGAATGTTAACACAAACCTGATGAAAGAAAAATGTTATTAGTTGTGACGAGCCTATACATCCCCTACAGTAGCTCAAATGTAATTTGTGACAGGTTAGAGGGCTGTTATCAGTAGTCTTAGAGCATGCATTCCAGCTATTCCTTTTATTTGCTTCACTTTAAACTCACACTGCCTTTCCATTAGATTGTTAGCAAATTTACTATACCCCACAGTGTCACTTTTACATCAAATATTAATATGTTACAGAGGAGCAGCATATTAGTAGCTATCTCAGCTGATAGCTATTGGAAATGGACTTGTGAAGTTTTCTGTGTGTTCTATGTAGGTAGACACAGTTGATAGCATTTACTTTCAGAAACACGTAGTTGCCTTTTCTTTCTTGTGGGTGCACATTGCATGGCTCCTTTCTTCACATTCAGTAAGCAGCACACACAATTTTAATCCAGTTTTTAATTTGGATATGCTGGGGGTGATATTTTGTTTGGTTTTGTTTAGTTGATTAGGTTTTTTTTCTCTAATTTTTTAGAATTTTGTATGCAACAGTAAGCAGACAACTACAGTTCCTGCTGTCAGGGGCTTCAGCCTCACCCATGATGCTCAGAGATTTCATGTTACACAGCATCTAGAATATTTCTTGATCTGAATTTATATAGAGATGAAAAAGGAAAAGAAAAAGAAAAAGGAAAAAAGAAAAAGATAAAGAAAAAAAGAAAAAGAAAAAGAAAAAGAAAAAGAAAAAGAAAAAGAAAAAGAAAAAGAAAAAGAAAAAGAAAAAGAAAAAGAAAAAGAAAAAGAAAAAGAAAAAGAAAAAGAAAAAGAAAAAGAAAAAGAAAAAGAAAAAGAAAAAGAAAAAGAAAAAGAAAAAGAAAAAGAAAAAGAAAAAGAAAAAGAAAAAGAAAAAGAAAAAGAAAAAGAAAAAGAAAAAGAAAAAGAAAAAGAAAGACAAGATAGTACAAATTGTTACATGTAGTTGCATAGTGACAAGTCACATTTACCATAGGAGCTAAGTTCTTCCCCAGATTTGGAAAATCCAATTGAAATAACTGAGAATTCATTTAGTGTAACCAGTGAAAATTTGAATGAAGTTGCAAAAACCTACCTTTTTTTTTAAATTTTTTTTTGTCCAAACACTGCTGATGCACAGACAGATACATACTTTCAGAATTAAAAGAACAAGAACCCCTATAAGATACCTTTATTTTTTTTTTAAACTATAAGATTATGTTGGTTTTTTTCCCCTTAATTTACGAGATTAAGAAAATAGAGGTCAGTACAAGAAATGTCTGTGTAGTATCTTCCATACTATTTTTAGTTGCAGCCATAAAAAATGACAGCACTGCATGCACAAGGTATAGTGAAATTTGGCCCATTAACTCAGCATTTGAGGAATCAAAGAGATATATATTGCATTAATGACTTCTTGGCGCTGTCTACTAGACTATTATGGTTATAATAACTATCACACTAAAACTGCTGTTTTACACTTTTATCTTGAACTGGAGTGAAGGCAGAAACCCTTCAGCCATCATATTTTCTTCAAATGGTTCATTATCTGCTGTATGCCTTGGTTTGAAAATAAGAAAGAACGGAGTGTGACAATTTTTACAATTTATATCCTTAAAAAGACCAGAAGGATTGGTGCTGGCTTTTCAGCCTTGGCTGTCTCCAGTAGTCAGATGGCAGTTCTGTGTAGATCTAGTTATCCATCCTTAGGTTTGATTAAGATATCCCAAAACAAAGCCTGAAAGTGCTGTGATCTTGGGCACAAACACACCAAAATGTAACCGATCTTAACAATCTGCTTAATATATATATAAATATAAATATACATATATATATATAAAATATATATATAAAATATAAATAAATTAAAAAATAGATATATATATTTTTTTTCAGGAGTAGAAAATCAAGATTCAAAGATCCCAGATCAAACAAGAAGGTTTTTAAATCTGTTTCCTTTTATTTGGCGGTGGGGCGGCTTGCAAAATTACTTCTTTGATTTTAGTTTGTTTTCCAAGGGCAGTGTCTTAAATCAAAATGTAAAACTTTCCTAGCTTGCTCTCTCACAAATTTTGGTGTGCTTTACATTTTTTAAAAGCAATCCTTCTGGAAGCAGATTTCTATCAGGGTACAGAACTGCTCTGACAGACTAAAAATGGAGTGGAAATTTTTCTTGGAAATGTTGTGTAACTTTGGGTTTCTTTTGCAAAAAGCAGCTGAATCATAGCCTTAGTTTAAAAGGTAAAATTATCCATATCTATTTTTTAATAGGAGGTTAGATATTTGTGGCTGTCTAAAGAATTTCCTTGGGATAAGTTTGCTTAATTATTATGAAGATACTGTGGAAGATTAGAAAATAGAAGGCTTCCCTGTAAATCACTAAAGCAGTAGAACACTATCAGTGCCCTACTTCCCCAAAATTAGTTTTCTCCAAACCATCTAATAAAGCTAAGCAGCCTCCCTTTTTACAACTCAGGAGACTATCTAAACAGAATGAACAGATTTATAGGGTTATTTTTAGTATGTGTCACTTGCATTACATTTTACATTTGCTTTTGAAGCTTATTTGGCGTTGGTAAAAAAAATATAGTCAGAAATCTCATTAAAGCCCTTCATAAAGTACAGTCTCAATAGGGTTGTTACCTCTGCTCTCAAATACAGGGGGGAAAAAAACCCAAACCAACCAAAACAGGCAGTGTGTATCATGTGGTTTGGATTTGATGTTAGGTTTTTGGTTTTTTTTTTACTACTATTAAGAAAAAAAAAAAAACAACAAACAAATTGAAACACCTGCAGATGAATGTGTAAAGAATGTTTATCTAAATAATTAGTCAACCCACTGCTAGGCTAAGTAACTAAAGGGTTTTGTTATTGTGCAATATTTTGTAGAGCAACAGGTAAATGGGAATTATTTTCTTCCTTCACTCTAGGAAATAATTGA
Source organism: Ramphastos sulfuratus (assembly GCA_013399055.1). Lineage (NCBI taxonomy): Eukaryota > Metazoa > Chordata > Aves > Piciformes > Ramphastidae > Ramphastos > Ramphastos sulfuratus. The sequence goes on along the minus strand of WBNM01015111.1, from coordinate 34,244 downwards.
GGTAAAATAAGTTTTAAGCTGTTGAAATGCAGAATGTGTTTTTTCTGAAAGCCATTCTTCTGTGAGTTAGCCAGAAGAAAAAGATTATAAAATGCCAATGGGATGCTGAGCATTTTTCTGAAAAGATAATGTGCTCTGTGGTGAAATACTGAGTTATAGGCACCCATGTTAAATCAAGCTGGGGAGAAGTGTCTCCATGTGTGTCATAGCCTACAGATTTTGTATTTGTTTCTTGGCAAATATCTATATGAACTGCAGAATACTGAGGAAATACAAATGAATCCATATTTAACCAATTTATGTGCTGTTTCATTCTTATGGAAATATCTTGATGATGTTAAACTAGAAAGGAAACCTAACCTGACATTGCTATTTTTTGGCCTTCTGTTGTATGGATCAGGTTAGTGTAAAACCATGGAATAAGAAAATACCTTAACCATACATATCATCCAGTTACAGATTTCAAGTAGATCTTAAATTTCAAGATATGACAACAAGCTGGAATTTTAGGTAGGAAACTCTGATCAGATTATGGCTTAGAATAAGCTTTCTTGGAAGTGCTGAAGTACTAGCGGTAGGTGGGTTGTGAGAAAATGATGTTTCCTTACAGACTCACTTCATATTCACACACTTTCTATAGGCTTTTAAAAATCAGTTTGCTGCAACCATTTTAAAGTATTAAAAGTCAATGTGCAGCACTTAAATATTGAAACAAATCATTTCTATAAATGTAGCTCTTGACAGATTGCTTTCTACAAGGCTGGCATGGAATTGAGAGAATAAAATGACACGGTCAGGCTAATAGGGTAATATGAATCATATCTGTGGTGGAGAGGAAATTGAGATAACTTGGAAGGGTTAAAAGTGGGCTGGTTTCTTTCCAGACATACATTTTAGGAGGGTTTTGTTGTATCTGGCTGGATATTAAGTCAGCAAAGTAAAAGTAGCAAATGGTTACTGTGGTCTGCCAGAAAATTGTGTCTGAAACAAAAGAGTTGCTAGGTTCATACAAGCTGATAAAGGATTGCTACACAGACAAAGCCATTTAAATTTTGCAGCTCCAAACAGGCAATCTTTTATGCTTTACAAAGAAGCACAATTACATTTTGAATGACCTTATGCCACAATGATGATATAAAGAACAGATTTGTCTCTGCTCCTGGGTCTAGCTTGTATATCCTGTGTACAGCAGTGCATTTCAGATGGCGTAGCTGCGATTGTTTGTCTTTGTCAATTTTAAGATATGAATTAAGCTCAAATGTCTTTCAAATGTGATACTGTACTTACTCTGTTCAAATCATAAAAATAATTTATTGCAGTAATCTGGATTTATGTCTGGGTTAGTTAGAGTAAATATATGGCCTCTATGGGATTCCCTTTTGCCCCTTAAATTCCACCACGTTTTAAAATATCCTTGTGAGTCGGAGAAAGTTCAGCATGCTTTGCATAAAATGCTTTAAAATTTACAATAGTGAGAACTCAAACTTAAATATAATGTTAACAAGCTGCAGAAATTATGTTAACTATCCACTGCAGTTTTAAATCCAGCAGTTAAGATCTGCTGAGACATCTGAAAGCTAAAAGGGTGACAATCTATATGTTATTTTTTATTTAAATGCCATATACGTATTGTTATGAATACATTAAAGGTGCTGCAAAGGTTTTATCTGGATGGTGCATCTCCTTCAGTCTTGAACTCCTAATTTCTGTTTATGTTTATGGTGTTAAAATACTTTTGTGATGTATAGCACTGTCTAATTTTCACTTCCTCTTTTCTGTCATGTGCATGATAAACTCACACCTATTCATCTGCCTGTATTAATGAACCAGTGCAAAAGTAGGGATGTTAAAGAAAAAATGATCTCATTAATTGAAGGCAGACTTACCTTTTATTGCCAGGGGAAGACTAAAGACTGCTCCACACTTTTTAGGACAGATTTTGCCTAACAAAATCTAATGCACTTAAGCTGCTCTACCTTACAAAACCCTGGTGGCTCTCTTTGTGGTTTACTGCATTCTGCACCACGAGGTAAATTTTGGGATTTCCCTATAGGTGAATAATCACAATTAACCTTAGTTTCTAAGGTGATGATGTGGCTGCAAACAGTGCAGTGGAGCTTTTAGCTGTTTCAAGACAGATATCTTCAATTATATTGATTATATATATATTGTTACATTTATATGTACATATAAATCTACACAAAATAGAGACCAACTGGTTACAGAATATGTATTTCTTTTTTCACAGTATATGTTTATTTTTGTATATCTATATATATGTATGTATACATTTATATGTGTATATCTATGTATATACACATTTACATGTGTATATAAATGTATAGGTATATATAATTGTATATGTAAATATAAATGTATATGTGTACATGCATATATAAGTGTATGTGTATTTTTTTATATATATATGTATACACATATACATACACACATCTACATGTATATGTATATATCTATATCTATGTCTATATATCTCTATCTCTATCTCTAACTATATCTATATCTATATCTATATCTATATCTATATCTATATCTATATCTATATCTATATCTATATCTATATCTATATCTATATATCTCTATCTCTATCTCTATCTCTCTATCTCTCAATCTCTATCTCTATCTTTCTATCTCTATCTCTATCTATATCTATATCTATCTACATGTCCTGAAAAAAATAAATCTGTATTCTGTAATCAGTTGGTCTTTGTCTTTTATTTATTGTGAGAAATTTGACTTCTAATCCTGTTACTTCAAACTAGGTTAAAGCTACTCCTTCCTTTTAGCATTCTTACACTACCTATTTGTACCTACAACATCAGACTGCATCCCCCCACAACACATGGATGGTTTAAACACAAGTTGATCCCTTCCATAACGTCTATTAAGTGAGAAAGCACTTTAAATAAATTTATGGCAAGGTTCTCCATCCAGGTATGCTTTTAATTAAACACTGGTCCATAAAATAAGCAAATAATAGAAGTTAGCAGAGAAGCAGTTGATCTGAATTGTGACAGTAGCTCATTTATCTTTGTCCTAACAAGACAATGGGAAATGACACTAAGCCGTTGTTTTCTATGCATTAAGATTTCCTCCTTAAACAAATGCAATTGAGGCAGTTTGTTTTGCAGCGACAGCCCAGCACGCAGTGCCAGTGGCCAGTTTTGTCTTGTCTTCATCCAGGGAAGGATTAATCTTTGTGATGGTGCAAACAAAATGTATGTCTGAGGTCAAAGTGCGGGTTGCCTTTTGGGATCTGCATTACATTAATGTCATTTTTGGGTTCCTGACGTTAATCAAAACCAACACCATAAAGCATCACTTAGCTAATTTGTGTATTATTGTCAATGTTACCATTAATTATGCGTTTGTGAGGAAAAAGAGGATTAATGAGATGTCACAGGTAATTTACAATGATCAGGCTCCCCAGGACATTAAGAAAACACTAGCTGGGCAAGATTACCATGCAAACATAATAGTGGCCATGCAGGAAAGTCTTTGTTAAGTCTCCGAACCAAGTTTTTTTCTATCATGAAATTTATTTTGTGTTGGCTGAAGAATGTTTTTTTTAAATTAAAAGCAATAGAGCAGGTTCATGGTGTGGGTATTTTTTATTTCCTTCCTTCCTTCCCTCCTTCCTTCCTTCTTTCCTTCTTTCCTTTCTCTCTTTCTTTCTTTCCTTCTTTCCTTCTTTCCTTTTTTCTTTCTCTCTTTCTCTTTCTCTCTCTCTTCCTCTCTCGTTCTCTTTGTCAATTTCTTTTCTTTCTCCCTTTCCCTCTTTCCTATTTCTCTCTTTCTCTCTTTTTTCCCTTTCCTTTCCTCTCCTTTCTCCTCTCTCTTCTCCTTTCTCCTTGCCTTGCCTTTCCTTCCTCTTCCCTTCCTCCTTCCCTTCTCTTTCCATCCCATCCCATCCCATCCCATCCCACCCCACCCCATTCCATCCCATCCCATCCCATCCCATTCGATTATTTTTTTCCCCTGAGCACCCTATCAAACACATGAATAGCAAACTGATGTCATGTTTTAATTGGGAAAGCCTTGGTGAAATGTGCTCTGCTACACTGAATTGCTGTGAGATGCTCTGTTCACGGATAGATTTCTGCAGGCACCATTAATGAGCACAAAGTCTCATTAAAAATGTGCGATTATCAAGTGCTAATACCATCATTAACACATAGTTACTAGAGTATGATGCTCAATTTATATCATACAGCATCAGAAATAATGAACAGCATGTTTGTGTATTTACAGTATATGCATCAAGTATCCCTCGTAGGTGATAAAGTCAAATTTTAAATGAGAGGAGCCTGTCCATTCATTAACTAATTACCTTATTAATTCCTTTGATGATGGGTTTTAAACTCTATTACTGATTCTGTAATACATTTTAATCCAGACCTTATATAAAAGTTGCTTGTAGGACAATGAGTAGATTCAGATCCCAATTAACAGTAGTTTCCTAAGATAAGGGACCAATTTTACTTAATTTCATAATTGTCCATTTCTGGTTGGAAATTGAATCTGTATTGATTTCAATTAACTTACTGAACTGAAATTCTTTTGAACAAGGTTTCCTAGTGCAGCCAGCATTGGTATGTGCCTCTATAAATGATTCTTTTATGACTTCAAAGATCATATGGACATAACAACATCTGAGATGAAAAACAGTTAAGAGAAAGTATTAAGGTTTTTACATCTCTCGATCTCTCCTGATTTCCCCCCAAATTAACCTGGAATGTGGAGGACATTTGTCAGTGGTAATTCACATAAAAAAATGTGTTTACGTATAAATTATTTACTTTGGTGATTTTTTTCCCCACTCTTCTGTACTCTCATAGATTGTTTTACACAAGGTCTTCATACCTTTTGGTGTCCTCTGAGTAGATAAACCATTTTATGTGACAAGACCTTAGTATTTCTACATATGCCAATGATTCTTTCTGTATATAACCTAATGTCATTGAACCCTTAGAGTAAGTTATATCAGATTTCCTTATAAGTTAACATAAAACACTTAAAAGACTAACTACCCTGTAATATTTTCTTTCTCAAATTCATTTATTGTTGATCAAAAGCTGCTGCTTTGGAAACCAGTTCCAATTTTTGTCCTTCTTTGACTTCAAACTGAGAAAAGCTTAACAGTCTTCTCCTTGAAAGATCAACTATGGACACCAGGGACTTCTTTAATCTTTATACTCATCTGATTCTTTGCTTCCCTCTTGAATCATAGAATCATAGAATGGTAAGGTTGGAAGGAGACCTCAAGGATCATCCAGTTCCAACCCCCTGCCATAGGCAGGGACACCTTCCACTAGTACAGCTCACTCAAGGCATCCTCCAACCTGGCCTTCAACACCTCCAGGGAGGGAGCAGCCACAACCTCCCTGGGCAACCTGTGCCAGTGTCTCACCACCCTCACTGGAAAGAACTTCCTCCTAATATCCAGTCTAAATCTTCCCTCTGGCAGTTTAAACCCATTGCCCCTTGTCCTGTTATTGCAAGACCTTGTAAATAGTTCCTCCCCANCTTCTCCAGGCTGCAGAGCCCCAACTCTCTCAGCCTGTCCTCATAGGAGAGCTGCTCCAGCACTCTGATCATCTCCGTGGCCCTTCTCTGGAGCTGCTCCAGCAGTTCCATGTCCTTCCTGTGCTGGGGGCTCCAGAAGTGTACACAGTACAGCTCTGTCTTGGTTGCACTGGAACAGAACCCCAGGCTGGCCATGGGCTGCAGGCCATTGACAGAGAGAGCAGCTGAACTGGAATGGCTGTGAGTGTATCCCAGGGGAAAGCTGGCTGAGAAGAGGGGAGTCTTTCACGTGGGCTCCTACTCTTGTGGACTCTTTTCCTGTTTATTGTGACTGCTGTACCTTTGCTGGCTTGAGTATAAAACTTTATATGCTTTATATTGGCATTGATACCAGTTTTCGTGTTTCAGTAAACCTGTTTTCATTTTAACACGAGTCTTTTCCTGACCCTTCTCTCTCTGCTGGGGCGGCATCATTAGGTGACAGAGCTGTAGTTTAGCTCTAGATACCAGCCTAGCTGCCAGGAGGAAGGGATCTTTGAATGGTGGACAAGCAATTGCTGTTAATACTGGGGCATATCCCACTCAGGCTCTCCCTTGTAATTAAGGCCAAAGGTATCTGTGCTGGTTTGAGGCTCATTGGAATATTTTACTGAGGGAAATGAAATCATTAGCTGTAAGAAGAAAGAAAAAAACCAACAGTAACCTGTATCACTCATTCTTCTGCTGAGAAATGCAGCTAGCCAAAATGTAGATAGGACACTCACTGATCACACACTTCTCAGTTCTCAGCTGTTGTTTCGCTCCTTCACTCTGGCAGTCTGTGGTTGCTTTCTGCCTTAACTCTAATCCACCCTCACCCTTTATTTCCCCTAACCTCCTTGTCATCTTTTTGGTACCTCACCTCAGATCTCTCCAGATTTATCACGTGAGATATATGGAGATTGATCAAGTTATTTCTGAAGGGAGGGAAAAGGGAGGGGAGGGGTGGGGGGAAGTTTGGGTCGGGAGCCTCCTGGTAATCTGATTGTTTTGGAGGGAATTTTGTGTTTCTGGATTACTTTTAACTTGTATGTAACTATATATTGTACATATGCATATATGTGTGTGTGTGTGTGTGTGTGTAAATTGTGCTAATCTGTAAATATAACTTAATTCCTTAACTTCCAGCCATCTGAGTCTAGTCTGGGTGATTTTATTTGGGGGTGGGGGCGTGGGCAGATGACTCCCAAACCATCACAGTATCCGTTCATATAAACCAGTTTCCAACATGAAACCCTAAGGATGTAGCAGACTGGAAAGTGGAAATTGGTAAGACTCAAGTCAGCCAGCCTGCTACTGGCCAAGCAAGAGCCATAAACTGCAAGGGGCAGGGACTAGATCTGTAAGGTGCAGACTGCCATGCAAAGAAAATGAAGTCAACTTTGGATTTTGCTCATACACCTTTATGAGTATGGGCTAATTTCTATACATAAACCTCTCTTCTGGAGAAAAGAACCTGCTCATGTTTGGCTTTCTGATCCAGGGCATGAACTAGGTATGAAGCAGAACACATTACCTACAGCTGCTGCCAACTGTTTAGCACAGCCTATTAGCTACGCTCAAAAGTTTGATATGGAACTCAGAAGAGAACTCATTATACACTATTTTAAAGTAATCAGCATGATATTGTACAACAGCTAGAATAAAGATAAAAAGTGATTAAACAAGACATTAATACCACCTAGATTTGGAAGGATTTATGTATAAACTGCATAAAAGCTTGTAGTTAGCTATGCAGTATATCATGTAAAACTGTCACTTCATGTAATTATTGATGATCAAGACACAAAGAAGTAAGTGCAGGCTTGAGAATTTAGTTCTGCTGAATATTAGAACTGGGCAAGGATACTGTAATGAGTGACAGATCTTGTGAAGACTGCTAAAATTTGTTTCTTGTAACATCAAAACTACTCAGACAACTTAGCTCTAATTTGTTGTGTAATTTGGGGGGGTATGTTTACCTTTTTCCTGTAGCAACTGAAGCTGAATAGATGGTGCCACATCATTCAGAGACTCTTCTCTCTGTTGGAGAATTTCATCTCACTTCCCAGGAAGGCACCAGAATTTATCAATTAGAGAGAGCTTTGTGTTCCACAGGAATTTGTACAACTGCAACAAAAAATTAAATGAAGGAATGTCAGAATGATACTTAAGAAAGAGTGTGTAAGTAGGTCACGTGAATAAGGTCTCAGATTCTCTTCATCTTTCCCCAGAATCCTGTTCCAAAAAAAAAACCAACCAAATCTGTCAACAACTGTCTCCTTATGTCCCACTGCTTGAGGCAGTTTAATGTTATATAGACATAATTAAAGTGGCAAGTAAGAGATCTGGTGGTTATATACTTCCTTAATGAGTGAAACACCTTCGTTCACCTTTGTAGGAGAACAGGACAGAGTCAGGATAAATTAACTGAGATTGTACTCCCCAGAATTCCTTATATCTGGGATAATCTTGGGGATGTGAGGTGATGTATACCCCAAACTTAGAGAGGAGGGAGTTAGAATCAAATCTCCAGCAGCTGGGAAAAATACTACACACAATGAATAACCCCCTAAGAGACTATAATATCTTTCCAGTGCCTCTGGAATACTGTGCTTGCTCCAAATGGAAGATATTTTGGTTTATGACTGTAAAGAAAAACAAGAATATCTGTTGAAATTGAAACACCTCTTGACCAGACTGAAACTGGATAGTTGATGCAGCAAAAATGCTGCTGAGTTTGGAGATCTTTGGTGATATGCAGGTATTATTAAAGGGCTCCTTCAGTATTCTTTTGCTGCTCTCACTAATTGCTCTTAGCTAAAAGGTTCTGTCCATTTTAGTCTCAGTGACAAGTTTCAAAGGCTGGCATGTTGTGGAGTCTCCCTCTCTGGAGATATTCAAGAACCATCTGGATGCATTCCAGTGTGATCTGCTCTAGGTGATTCTGCTCTGGCAGGGGAGCTGGACCAGATGATCGTTTGAGGTCCCTTCCAGTCCCTGGCATTCTGTGATTCTATGTTTGAGTCATCTGAGTGAGTTTAATGATGGCTTCAGAGAACCTAAGTCTTGACTGTCACCTCATCGGGAGTCTGTTTAGATAGAGGGTTTCACCTGGCAGTCCAGATGTGTGTCAGATATGGCAGTAACAGACTGAAAGCTAGAGCAGCTTGCTTGAGCTTGCTAGAAAATTCCACAATGTGCAAAATACAGGTTCTAAGGAAGGAATTGAAGCCATGAAAAATGGGTTAGAGCAAGACAGTAACACATCAAACAGCTTCAGGGGGAAAGCTCCATGTTTTTTTCACAGCACGCTGGCTAAATACTAATGAGCTTATTAAAATGAAGTGATAAAAAAAAAAAGCATGCTTTACTTTCTGGGTTTGACCTTTGTGCAGTGAAGGTAAACATATTGCATCTTTTGAATAATACATGAAAGAATATTTATTGGAAATACATATAATTAGTCAAATGTACATGAAGAGATATTTTGATATAAGTTCTGTTTATGGAAAAAAACCCATGGTTAGATATTTTGATAGAAGTTCTGTTTAAGCAAAAAAAACATGATCAGATATTTTGGTATAAGCTCTGTTAATGAAAAAACAAACATGATTAGAAATTTTGATATAAATTCTGTTTATGAAAATAAATCATAGAATCATAGAATGGTAAGGTTGGAAGGAGACCTCAAGGATCATCTAGTTCCACCCCCCTGCTATAGGCAGGGACACCTCCCACTAGTACAGGTCACTCAAGGCCTCATCCAACCTGGCCTTGAACACCTCCAGGGAGGGAGCAGCCACAACCTCCCTGGGCAACCTGTGCCAGTGTCTCACCACCCTCACTGGAAAGAACTTCTTCCTAACATCCAGTCTAAATCTTCCCTCTGCCAGTTTAAACCCATTGCCCCTTGTCCTGGCATTGCAAGACCTTGTAAATAGTTCCTCCCCAGCCTTCCTGTAGGCCCCCTTCAGATACTGGAAGGCTACTTCCCAGACAGTCAAGGAAGGTCTCCTCGAGGCCTTCTCTTCTCCAGGCTGCAGAGCCCCAACTCTCTCAGCCTGTCCTCCCTCTGAGCATCTTCGTGGCCCTCCTCTGGACCCACTCCAACAGTTCCATGTCCTTCCTGTGCTGGGGGCTCCAGAACTGCACACAGTACTCCAGGTGTGGTCTGAGGAGAGCAGAGTAAAGGGGCAGAATCCCCTCCCTTGCCCTGCTGATTAGGTATTTTGATTATCATGATTAGGTATTTTGATCTGTTTATAAAAAAAGTTTAGATATTTTAATATAAGTTCTGTGTATGAAAAAAACCCATGATTAGATACTTTTGTGTAAGCTCTGTGTTTAAAAAAAAAAGAAGATATGATATAAAAAAATTAGATATTTTGATATAAACTATGGATGAAAAAAATAGATATTTTGATATAAATTCTGTTTAGGAAAAAAAAACCCTAGAAATTTATTCTCAGTTTTGAATAATGATTTGAATAAATTTTGAATCTATTTCGGATAAAACAGGATATTATCAAGCATAGAGTTCTGTATGAGAGCCACCACATCATTATCTCCTTCCTTTCATGAAGGAGGTGAGCAATCTGTCTGTCTGCAAGCTTCTGTTTAAAAAAGAAAAGCTGCAAGCAGCATTTTAGGGAGACACTAATATTTGAAGACTAATTTTATGTGAATTTATTTGGGTTTTTTGTTTGTTTGTTTTTTTTTTTCTCTCTGACAAAACAGGATTTGTGAGATTACAGTCAGCTGAACTATTGAAGTTATTAAACGATAGAACAAAACAGTGTTGCCATGCTGCAGAACTCAGGTTTGACAGATGAAAGCAGATTTCCTTCGCAAACACGCGGTCTGATGGGACTTGTCTGTCAGCTCCTGGGCTGAGCTGGGTGAGGAGAATGCATTGACAGAATGTCCGAGAAACGCTGAAGGAGACATCAACATTTTGGATAGGTTTTGATAATTATTTGCAGGATTTCTGCTGCATGTTTTAAACAGAAAAGAACCTGGATGCTCAGGTGGCAGCTGGTTAGTGCCGTGTGATGGAAAGCATGGATAGACGTTCATAACCAGGATGAAAACAAAAGCATATGAAGAGGATGGAAGGAAAAGAATTGATTGTCTCTCTTCTTCCCTGGTACTAGTGCATTTTGTTATGAAATAGGTGATCAGGCCAAAGTTTTCAGAGACACTTTTTTTTTCTTTTTTTAAATTCAGAAAAACTGAAATCTGGCTTTAATGCAATTCAGTAAAACAAGTAGTTTATGAGATTAATAAATCAGACTCTTAATAAGAGAGTTCACAGATTGATTTAAACTATGGTGAAATTGCTGTTGTGCTACCCTTGATTGTTATTCATATGTATAATATTATAGTATATTTAATCGTATATATATATAAAAATATATNATTGTGCCTACCCAGGTGCAGGACCTTACACTTGACCTTGTTGAATTTCATGAGTTTGGCTTGGGCCCACCAATCCAGCCTGTCCAGGTCCCTCTGGATGGATCCCTGCCCTCTAGCAAGTTGACTGTGCCACACAGCTTGGTGCCATCTGCAGACTTTCTGAGGGTGCACTCAATTCCTCTGTCCATGTCACTGACAAAGATGTTACACATGAGATATAATATATACAGTATATACAGATTTTATACATATATATACTTTAATGTCCATGTTTCATGGCAGTGATTACTTTGGAGTGAGATGATTTATCTGTGTGTTTTGAAAGTGCCTTTTTGAAAGAACAATTGCCCCATTCTTTTATGGAATTCAGATATGGTGTCAACACAACAACAACAAAAAAATTTCTGGGCTTCTAAATTAAAATATTTTGTACGCTTTTTTTTTTCCCCTCTTACTTCCTACTTGATAATAGTCATTCTTTGTTCTGGACTGCTCTTTATCAGGTAAGGTCAGTTACTGGGTAACACTTTATGAAGACAGGGATGGCATCCAAAGGGACCTGGACAGGCTGCAGAGATGGGCTGAGGAGAATCTCAGGTTCAGTAAGGCAAAGTCCTGTGCCTAGGTTGGGGCAATCCTAGGTATCAATACAGTCTGGGGGATGATGAAATTGAGAGCAGCCCTGCAGCAAATATCTTGGAGGTGCTGTGGGTGAGAAGCTGGACATGAGCCAACAGCATGCCAATGGCATCCAGGACTGCAGCAAGAGTAGCGTGGCCAACATATGGAGAGAGGGAATTCTGCTGCTCTGCTCTGCTGTGGTGAGACCTCACCTGGAGTGCTGCATCCGGCTCTAGAGCCCTCTATACAGGAAGGACATGGACCTGATAGAGCAGGTCCAGGAGGAGTGCCACAAAAATGGCCAGGGGCTGAAACACTTCTGCTGCAAGGACAGGCTGAGGGAGCTGGGGGTGTTCAGCCTGCAGAAGAGAAGGTTCTCGGGAGACCTAATAGCAGCCTGCCAGTACCTAAAGGGCCTACGAGGCAGCTGCAGAGGGACTGTTTGCAAAGGCCTGCAGGGACAGGACAAGAGTAATGGTTTGAAATGAGAGAAGAGGGGAAATTTAGATTGGAGGAACAAATTCTTTACCATGAAGGTGGTGGAAGACTGGCACAGGGACAACTCACACTAGATCAGGTTGCTCAGAGCAACATGCAGCCTGGCCTTAAAAACTTCCAGGGATGGAGCTTCTACCATCTCCCTAAGCAACCTGTTCCAGTGTCTCAACACCCTCATGGTGAAGAACTTCCTAACTTCCAATCAGAATATTTTCCTTTTGTGTTAAAACCTTCAGATGTTGATTATGTCCAATTTTTTTTCCTAGTGAAGTCTGCGATTTCACAACGAATGCACACTGGGATTGTTTTGAGACGTCTTAAATACCAGTTGTTTTTTTTTTTTCACATGGCACTAAAATCTGAAAAGAAAAATAATTCCATTCTATCTGTAATTATGCAGTGGTTTGTTATCTTAGCTGCTAGCTCTATTTTTCTTTAACTTTAACTACAAGGTAGTCTAAATTAATTTTAATCTTTACCTGAGCTCTGAGATTCGAACCATGACAGCAGAAGCTGAATAATTATTCCCTCACCATCATTAGAAAACTACCCAAGGCAGACATTTTCCTTTTATTGTATGTTAGCCCAAGGAAAGTGGTAGTTAAAATCTTACAACTAATTGTTAACAAAATCAGGTTTCTCTTATAGCTCAGGTGCCAAAAAAGCTGTGTTACTTGAGAGAGGTCTAAAATCTGTAATGATTTCTTCTTAAGAATATGTTTATCTTAGAAAGTCTGTTTTGAGTATTTCAAGTTTACTTATCTTTCAAATATTATTCACCTATAATAAATGGAAGAGTTCTGATTTTTAGGTCACTGCCATTTTCCCTTCAGTTCTAATTATACCTCTTCTAATACTATATTACATTAGCCACATCAGCAAAGACCACTCTATGTCTAGGTGGAGACAAGTGAAGTTCCTCAGGGTTCTTCCCTGGGTCCAGTGCTGTTTGACATCTTTCTCAGTGATGTGGAAAGTGATGTTGAGTGCATCCTCAGCAAGTTTGCTGTAACACCAAGCTATGTGCTGTGGTGGACTCACTTGAGGGAAGGAATCCACCCGGAAGGATCTTGACAGGGTTGAGAATTGGGCCAGTGCAAATTGTATGAGGTTCAGCAAGTCAAAGTGCAAGGTCCTGCACCTGGGTCAGGCCAGCCCCAGGCGCAGATCCAGGCTGGGTGCAGAATGGATTGAGAGTAGCTCTGAAGAAAGAGACTTGGTGTACTGATTGATGAGAAGCTCCCCATGACCAGCAGTGCTGAATCAAGAAAAGTGTGCCCAGCAAGGCAAGGGAGGGGATTCTGCCCCTTGACCCTTCTCTGGTGAAAGCCCACCTCCAATATTACATCAAGTTCCAATGTCTCCATCATAAGAAGGACACAGAGATGCTGAAGTGTGTCCAGAGAAGGGCCACAAGGATGATCCGAGGGCTGGAATGCTTGTGCTGAGGATAGGCTGAGAGAGCTGGGGTTGTTCAGCCTGGGGACAAGAAAACTCCAGGAGGAACTTATAGCTGCTTTCCAGTACTTTAAGGGAGTCTACAGAAGAGCTGGAGAGGGAGTTTTCATAAGGGTGTCTAGCACCAGAATGCTTTTAAGATGAAGTAGACTAGGTTTAGACTGGGTCTTAGTTCTTTAATACAAAGATGGTAAGACTCTGGGTAGGCTGCCCTGGGAGGTTGTGGATGTCTCCTCCCTGGAATTAAGGCCAGTTAGGATGAAGCCTTGGGCACCCAAGTCTAGTAGAGAGGTGTCCCTGCCCATGGTTGAAGTAGGTGATCTCTGAGGTCAATCAGAGCCATTCTCTGATTCTCTGTGTTTATTGCTTGTTGATAGAGAAAATTCCATTCCATCTATGATTTTTTCTCTAAATACCATTTAATGTAGTTATGTATTTATTTGGGTATGAAAATGCTTTTTATTTGCACAATGGACCTTGATTATATTTTTCTCAATTTTTTTTTTCAGCTTGTGTTGGTGCACCCAGATTTCATCACTGTCCACCTACAACAGGCATTGTAGACCTTATCAAGGGCCTTGTGGTCATGCTCCTGAAGTCTCTTTGAAAAGTTTTACAGGTGACAGAATCTAAATCAGAACAGGTCATCAATGAAGTGATGGGATAAAATTCCTAGCAAAAAAAAAAATATGAGCAGCAGTTCTGTTGGTTCTGAAGCCAAGCTGTGACAGCACTTTTGTGGTCCTGCCCACCTTGGCCCAGAGGTTTCAATACAACCCTTTATTTGTTTGATCCAACACTGATCNTCTGAGGAGAGCAGAGTAAAGGGGCAGAATCCCCTCCCTTGCCCTGCTGCCCACACTGCTCTTGCTGCAGCCCAGCACTCGGTTGCTGTCTGGACTGCACGTGCACAATGCAGGCTCATGTTGAGCTTTTCATCAACCCAGACCCCCAGGTCCTTTTCCTCAGGGCCGCTCTCAGCCATTCACCACCCAGCCCAGGCAAAGAAAATCAACAGAGGTTTTTCACTTGTCTTGTCTTCTTTTATAAGGCAGCTTCCTGCTAGTTCATTTCCTGAATGAGGGCAGGGGAGAGGGGACTCCAAGGGTGACATTTTGAGTTGATGTAAACTTTTGTGGAATCACAGCCTGAGCTACAGTACAGCTAAAATTTTGAGCTGGAACGAATTGCCATGGTTATGAAAGACAATAAAAAGCACCATGTTCCTATCCTCAGCCACTCGTTCCAGGGGCAGGCTGTTTTTTCACCAGCATAACTGTATAGAATCAACCACTTTAGAAACTGATTTAGCACTGGAACAGGCTGCCTGGAGGAATTGTGGAGTCTCCCTCTCTGGAGATACTCAAAACCTGCCTGGATGTGTTCGTGTATGATCTGGGATAGGTGATCCTGCTCTGGCAGGAGGATTGGACTGGATGAGCTTTCGAGGTCACTTCCAGCCCCTGACATTCTATGATTCATTTTTTCCCCCCACTTCAGGCTAGTTTTCGTTCAGCTCAGTTTGTCTTACTCATGAAAGGGAGGGACAAGAGTAAGGAGTGAGAAAAAAATGGAGAAGGGCTAACTGAGATTTCTTTGTCACAGAATTTATGCTGGCTAGAAATATTAAGTAAATATTGTGAAATGCTGCTCTAGTTGCTAAGAGAGGTTCGCTAGGGCTCACCAAGAGCCTAGCAGCCAATAGACAGAACTGTTAGTCAATAGCACAGAGGCTCACAGCAGCTGATAAGAAAAGCCTGCACCAGATGTGTTGAAAGTTTCTTGCAGCTGATGGAAATGGTCCAGACTATATAACGTGAGGGACATATGGCAGTGTGGTACAGTGGCCTAAGGGGTTCTAAAGAATAGAGTCGGTCAGGAACTTGAAAGTGCATGGAGCTTTTTTTTTCCCCTAAACAAAAACAGGTCTTCAATAATCCACAGAGGCCAAAATCATTCCCCTATGCCCCAGAGACTCCCTAATTGTGAATTTGTGTTGTTCTTTCCTGCAGTCTTGCCTATAGTCTTTGGCAGCTGCTTTGCTGATCCCGTCCGGCTCCAGACCTCTTCAGTAACAAGGACCTGGTTGGACATCTGTCGTCAATCATTATGGGAACGTGATGCTCACTGCATTCAAGTAGCATTTGATACATATAAATGCAAGCAGGCAGGGTGGATTTTCAGGTAGTGCAACAGAAAACCTTGAAGAGCTAAAAGAAGGGGATGGGGATTTATTTTCTTAGCATTCTAGTATTTTCATGTACTCTTTCCATTTAAGACTGTAGGTTGGAGATTAACTTCAGTAAGTTTGGGAACTGAGACTTTTTTTTTTTTCCCTTAATTTTGTTAGACTTTGCATATCTGTGTAGCCATTTTGCTATATAACAGCCAAGTTCTTAGTTGCAGTGAAGTTGCTTGGGGAGGTGGTTGGGGCCCCATCCCTGGGGATATTCACTGTCAGGCTCAACAGGGCTCTAGAGCAAATGCTACTTTTAGATTTGCCTAGTGTAATGTCACAGAATGGTTTGAGTTGGCAGGGACTTCCAAAGGTCATCTGGTTCAACCTTCTCTGCAGTCAGCAGGGACATCCTCCACTGGATCAGACTGTCCAGAGCCCTGTCAAGCTTCACTTTGAACATCTCCAGAGATGGAGCCTCAACTACCTCCCTGGGCAACCTGTTACAGTGTTCCAGCACCCTCACGGTGCAGAACTTATTCGTAACATCTGATCTAAATCTGCTCTTCTCTCATTTCAAACCATTGTCCCTCATCCTGTCACTGCAGGCCTTTGCAAATAGTCCCTCTTGTAGCCTCCTTCAGGCACTGGAAGGCTGCTATTAGAATTTATGGAATTCCTTTTTAACTTCAATTCATTGTATTCTGTATCTATCTGTGGAGTATTCAGATTGAATCCAAAATAAACTTTTTTATTCTGAGCAGCCTCTGTGATTTTTTTTTTTACAGGTATTTATTGGTGGTTGCTGGCTATTGTGTAAATTATTTTAGCTCTTAAGGGCAAAGCTTTTGTTAGTGGTTGTTGGAAGTCTGAAATTGTGCCACTGATAGGGGATGTTTAAAGAGTAGGAAGGTCTGTATGTGGCTTTACAATATGGTGAATAAATAAAAAGGTGGGGTTTCATGCATCCTCAGAGATCCTGAGGTCCTCAGAGACTTTCCTTCTGTATAATAGCAAAGAAAGTTCCTGACAAATGACATTAAACTGGAAGGAGTTTCTCTACAGTGCTGTTTAATTGTGGGCTATAATTCTCAGCATCCTTCCCCCTGTTTTGGAAACATTGTCTCTTATTATTTTGAGAAAGAAGAAAATTAACAGTGGGTTGGACTTTTTTATCTGGCCACTGTCCTTAGAACTGTTCCTGGAAGTCAGATAGTTTAAATATTGAAATCAAATAAAGATAAGTGTGCTGAAATCCTCCTACTGCCTGCAGACTACTAAGTCTACTTGATTGATGCATTTTTTTTTCTGCTCTTCTCTCTTATTTTGTTCTTGTCAATAGTGACCTGAAGTTGGTTAGGTCCTTCTAAACTCCAAGATTAATATTTTATTGGTTATTATTTAGAAACAGTAAGAAAGAGCCAATGCTTTTGGCTCAGAGAAGCTAAGGCTTGAATAGTGCAAGGGAGGAGCTGAATTTACCAGAGTCAGAACATAGGATGTCTGTGGAAAGTACAATGTTAGAATTAATTAAAGATCACTACTTGATTGTAATCTAAACAAAAAGCTCAAACTAAAAGCTTAAATGTGTGACCAATGACTGACAGCCTTCCTTCTTTTCTTTCTCCCTTCCTTCCTTCCTCTTTTCTTTCTTTCTTTTCTCTTTCTTTCTTTCTTTTCTTTTTCTTTCTCTTTCTTTCTTTCTTTCCCTTCCTTCCTCCCTCCCTCCCTCTCTTTCCTTATTCATTTAAATTATTTTAACCTGTGCAATATATTTGTTTTGACCTACTTTCCAAGGAAACGAAGATTAATTCAAAATTCAGTCCAAATTTGAGCTGCAGATCTCTTTGTGTAGCATATGACTGCAGTAGCAATTCTTTGCTCACACTCCTTCAAGTTGTAAAGGCCTGTAATATTTTCCTCAGCTTTGTATATGGGGAGGGGGAATTTCTGTAGGTTAAAGTGAGGATAAAACTGATGCTAAAAGCTGGATGTGGCTGACATATGGAGAAAGGGAAAGTCTTGTCAGGGAAACTTTGTTTAAACTGACCTCAGAACACTGTAGCTTTCCAACTGATAGCAATACCTGTTTTTTATGGTTTATAAACAAATCCTTTTTTCCTACCCATGTATGATTATAACTTGTTCTCTGCTGTTCTTAATTTAGACTACTGTGGTGAAGTACCCAAGCCAGATCCCATACCTTGTTATTCTGAGAAAAATCTGTGTTCCATCATTTTTCTTTATTGTGAAAGACTTTGTTTATTCTCTGTTTAATTTACTATCCTCTAGGTGACCTAACAGTCATTTAATTTGATTTTATTTTTTAAAATAAAAATAATGTGTAGGGAAAAGTGAAAGTAATCACATGTGACTATTTTTGTCCCATGTTTAACTTTTTCTTTTTATGGAAAACTAGAAGAAAACTGCCAGAAGAGGAACAGTGAAATGAACCTGAGTCTATTTTGGTTTTTTTAAAAACCATTTCAACTTAAGCACATCACAATCCATTGGAAGGAAATTATACTAGAAAAAGAAACTGACAGAAGTAAGTTGGAAATGGAATTACATAGCTGTTATTCTAGGACAGCCTTAAAATACATGTTTTTAATAATATAAAGCAGGTATTTTATTCATGGTTCCTGATTTCCTTATGAGGAAAAGCTGAGAGACCTGGGGCTGAGAGACTGGAGAGGAGAAGACTGAGAGGGGATCTAATGAACGTCTGTAAATATCTGAGGGCTGAGGGTCAGGAAGGAAGGGACAGGGATAGCCTCTGCTCACTTGTGCCCTGGGATAGCACAAGGGGCTAGGGATGGAAACTACAGTACAGGAAGTCCCACCTAAACATGAGGAAGAACTTCTTTACTGGAGGGGTCTCAGAGCACTGGAGCAGGCTGCCCAGAGAGGTTGTGGAGTCTCCTTCTCTGGAGACTTTCCAGCCCTGTCTGGATGTGTTCCTGTGTGACTCGTGCTAGAGTCTATGTTCCTGCTCTGGCAGGGTGTTGGACTTGAAGGTCTGCAGAGGTCCCTTCCAACCCCTAACATCCTCTGATCTTCCTTAGTTCTTTATCCCATTGCAATACATCATTAAACTCTTTTAGAACATGTTATTTATTAAGTTATGTAAAGTCCGTGGTGCTTAAGAACAGCCTTAAATGGTTTATNTGATTTTATTTTTTAAAATAAAAATAATGTGTAGGGAAAAGTGAAAGTAATCACATGTGACTATTTTTGTCCCATGTTTAACTTTTTCTTTTTATGGAAAACTAGAAGAAAACTGCCAGAAGAGGAACAGTGAAATGAACCTGAGTCTATTTTGGTTTTTTTAAAAACCATTTCAACTTAAGCACATCACAATCCATTGGAAGGAAATTATACTAGAAAAAGAAACTGACAGAAGTAAGTTGGAAATGGAATTACATAGCTGTTATTCTAGGACAGCCTTAAAATACATGTTTTTAATAATATAAAGCAGGTATTTTATTCATGGTTCCTGATTTCCTTATGAGGAAAAGCTGAGAGACCTGGGGCTGAGAGACTGGAGAGGAGAAGACTGAGAGGGGATCTAATGAACGTCTGTAAATATCTGAGGGCTGAGGGTCAGGAAGGAAGGGACAGGGATAGCCTCTGCTCACTTGTGCCCTGGGATAGCACAAGGGGCTAGGGATGGAAACTACAGTACAGGAAGTCCCACCTAAACATGAGGAAGAACTTCTTTACTGGAGGGGTCTCAGAGCACTGGAGCAGGCTGCCCAGAGAGGTTGTGGAGTCTCCTTCTCTGGAGACTTTCCAGCCCTGTCTGGATGTGTTCCTGTGTGACTCGTGCTAGAGTCTATGTTCCTGCTCTGGCAGGGTGTTGGACTTGAAGGTCTGCAGAGGTCCCTTCCAACCCCTAACATCCTCTGATCTTCCTTAGTTCTTTATCCCATTGCAATACATCATTAAACTCTTTTAGAACATGTTATTTATTAAGTTATGTAAAGTCCGTGGTGCTTAAGAACAGCCTTAAATGGTTTATATTTTATTTATATGTGTTATTACTTTTCTACTTTTCTATTTTTTACAAATTTTTATAAAAAAAAATATTATTTAGTTAGTTATGGCCTACTTTAAATGATTCAAAGGAAAAAATATTGCTTGTTGTAAAACAGATACCCTCAGAAATTCCAGCCCATTTAGCCTTTTTTTTTTTTTTTCTCCCCTGGTATCCTCCATCAGATTTTAGTTCTCTTCCAGAGAGCAAGGATTTCACAGATTAAATTTTATTTATATGTGTTATTACTTTTCTTCTTTTATTTTTTTTTACGAATTTTTATAAAAAAAATATTATTTAGTTAGTTATGGCCTACTTTAAATGATTCTAAGAAAAAAATATTGCTTGTTGTAAAACAGATACCCTCAGAAATTCCAGCCCATTTAGCCTTCTTTTTTTTCTCCCCTGGTATCTTCCATCCGATTTTAGTTCTCTTCCAGAGAGCAAGGATTTCACAGATTAAAACAGCAATTGATTTTTCTTCTTCTTCTGTTTTTAATCTTTCATTTGAATTTATCCATTCCACTGGAATACATTACGTGTCTCCAAAGAAAGTAATAAATTATAGACAAAGCAAAAGTTAAAATGAGATGTGAATGTGGTACAATGCCCAAAGGAAACTGTTTGGAAAGGTTACAAGCTGTCAAAAAACAATTTGTATGGTTAAAAGCCACACAGTTAGATGCTGTTAATGGAGTATCTGTAATGATTATTTAGGCATTGGTTGCTTATTACATCTTTGAGGCAGCTATTCACTGTGCTGCTCTGGAGGCTATAAAGACCTGTAATTCAGCACCTATTATACAGCAGAAGTGTGTACAAGAATGCACTGTACCACATCAAACAAACCTCTCTTCTCTATTCTCTAGATTTTTAATCATCTTTCCCACTTGGAATTCCGATTGATGCTGATTGTGAGAATAAAGACTAGTTACTGTAGTGAAAGGATCATAAAGTCAATCATGTGGATAAAATTACTTAGCAATTCAGCCAGCTGGTCTCTATTTGGCTTCACTTCAGTTCATTAGTTTATGGGGAGAATTCACTCCACATTAAAAAACAAAAACTGCCTAAAATCTGGTTTGCAATTAATTGGAGCTTCTCATATAGAAATAAAATTGCCAAATGACTGTGCCCACTGGGCACTCATTTTTAATTGCTTTCTGTGAAATAACTTTATTTTGCATTTGCTACCTGCTCTAGACACAGGTTGCTCCCCCATCGTCCCTCTCCTTTTCTTGGTAAGGATTCTTTGCACAATTTAATCCTTGAAGAGTTTTCAAATCACAATGTTTGCTAAAGGAGAAGACAACTTTGAACAACTTAGGGGCCATTTGGAAGCACTGCTGTATAATCTTGCCCTTCTGTGCCAGTGCTCTCATGCAGGTGATTAGGTGGCAGTGAATAAGCATAAGCATATGTTTAAACTGCAGTACATCATAAGCATATTGTGGCTTGCATGCTCTGTAAGAGTTAAATAGCTAATGTTAATTACTATTGTGTTTAACAGAGCCAGAAATAACAAATATACTACCCCTCCAGTTTTGAAACCTTTCATGAAGAGCACATAAAAGCAGCAAGGCAACTGGGGAGTTTATACATTTCTAATCCCTTAACAGGATATCCAGAATGAACCCAAATTGCTCCCAGATCCTTTCAGGTCTAACCATAGAAGCTAAAGGGGCCACAGCCTGTACATTTGTGTAGGCAATTACACTGCACTGCTAAAGAAAAATGGTATAAAAATGTTGTCAGAAATAGATTTGGAACAAAAATTTGTAACTGTTGAGAGGAATTTGTTGTTTCTGAGGCCAGATTAAGCCCTCGTGCTTTAGCTTGCCATAGATGAATGGCCTCTCTTCAGAAGCTGAGTTCTCTGAATATACTTTGGTGGAGAAGGGGGAAAGGGACAATTGAGGTGGGGGCCTTTCTTGGTTATTCTTTTACATACTAATTGTATTTGAAATGGGAGCTGTAAGAAACTGCAGTGTTTCAAGACACATTTCAGTGTCCAATTAGATCAAAGTAGGTCTTGAACCACTGAAAATTGTTACATTTCCAGGCTTCCACAAGAAATTGTCCTACAACACAAATCATCTATATTGTTATTAGAATCATAGAATCATTCAGGTTGGAAAAGACCCTCAAGATCCTCAGGTCCAACCATTAAGCCTACCAAGTTCATCACTAAACCTTGGAGTACTTGCCATGGGTTCCACTGATGTTATTCTTTCACCTTCTTCCAATTGCTTCCATACTATACATGGTCCACAGGAGATCTTGCTGGACAGTGCTTCAGTAGCTCTCCTCTTTTTGAGGGAATGGATGTGGATCTTGACAGTCATTTAGGATGAGGATGTTCTTAGAAAAGTTCCTGATCACATGTTTACAAATGATGTCTTCAGGGAAGGGTCTGGTAATAGCAGAAAAGAAACTTTAGAGTTGCAGCCTAAATCTGCTTTAGCCTACTGTGAACTAGAGAGGGCCAAAATGCTGTTGCTTTTATGGACCTATTTATCCACAGCACATTGTAGATGCTCACTATATTGGAAGAGACAGGCTGGAGAGGCAAGCTATTAGATAGTGCATGGGAATTTTTAACTCCCTGTACAGTAGTTAACTACTGTCATCTATTCCAGTTATTGACTGCTCAATTTCCTTAAGTTTATTGCACATCTTCATTTCCTGAATCATTGGAGATCATTTAATTACAGAAAATGATTAACTAAAACATTTAGCAAGCAAGCCATCTCCATCTGTTTTACTAACTACTGAAAACAGGAATCGGCAATGGTTAAAATGCAGAAATTCTTACATACAGCTCTTTAAAAATACTTCTATTGACAGAAATTTAATAAGAGAATCAATAACCAGTTCCAACAACAGAGTGTACGACCCTCTAGCTGCAAAGAACAATTGGTTAATGGCCCAAAAAGCTTGAAATTATTTTGCAGCTCACCATTACAGGAGGTGAAGAATCTAGGGAGGTTCCTCTCCCCCTCCACTCTGCCCTAGTGAGACCACACCTGGAATACTGTGTCCAGTTTTGGGCTCCCCAGTTCAGGAGAGACAGAGACCTGCTGGAGAGCGTCCATTGGAGAGCCACGAGGATAACTGGGGGACTTGAGCATCTCCCCTACGAAGGGAGGATGAGAGCCCTGGGGCTATTTAGCCTGGAGAAGAGAAGGCTGAGAGGAGATCTGATCCATGTGTACAAATATCAGAGGGGTTGCTGGCAAGTGGAGGGGACCAATCTGTTTTTGCTGGTCAGCAGCAATAAGACAAGGAGCAACAGCTATAAACTGGAACATAGAAGGTTTCACCCCAACATGAGGAGAAACTTCTTTGGTGTGAGGATGACAGAGCCCTGGCACAGGCTGCCCAGAGAGGTTGTGGAGTCTCCTTCTCTGGAGACTTTCCAAACCCACCTGGATGCATTCCTGTGTCAACTATCCTAGGTAGCAGGGAGGTTGGACTGGATGATCTCTGGAGGTCGCTTCCAACCTCTTGGTTTCTCTGATTCTGTTCTGTGATTCTATGAAATTATTTTGCAACTAACCATGATACTGAAGTTTCCAAATGCAACACAAGAGTCAAATCATAAGTGCAACATCCTTATCTTCTGTGCAATACTGAGGCGTGCAGGCTTCAAATAACACTCCAAACAATCAGCAATGGTGTGACCAGCAGGAGCAGGGCAGGGATTGCCATAGAATCACAGAATTGTCAAGGCTGGAAGAGACCTCAAGGGTCATGCAGCTTCAACTTCCCTGCCATGGGCATGGACACCTCACATTAGATCAGGTTGCTCAGAGCCACATCCAGCCTGGCCTTAAAAACTTCCAGGCACGAGACTTCCACCACCTCCCTGGGCAGCCTGTTCCAGTGTCTCACCACCCTTATGGTGAAGAACTTTTTCCTTACAGCCAGTCTGAATCTATCCACTTCTAGTTTTGTCCCCCTGTACTCAGCCACCCCTCCAGTGCTGGGTTCAGGTTTGGCCATCTCAATACAGGAAAGACAGCGAGGGGCTGGAGCAGGTGCAGAGCAGCTTGAGCTGGTGAGGGGCCTGGAGAATGAATCTGATGGAGAGCAGCTGAGGTAGTTGGGGCTGTTTAGCATTAGAAAGAGAAGGCTGAAGGGAGACCTTATTGCCCTCTACAACTACCTGAAAGGGCAACAGAGAGAGGTTGGTGCTGGTCTCTTCTCGCAGGTGATTAGTGATAGAACAAGAGGGAACCGCCTCAAGCTGCACCAGGGGAGGTTTAGGCTGGCTGTTACTTAGCAGGTATGACTGCCTCCTGATGAGGCTAATAAAAATCAGCTGGATGCCTCCAGCCCAGGCCCAGAAGTCCCTTTGTTGATTGGAGAATTCAGCCCTCCAACTAATTAAGAAATTGACCACAGCTGAGCTCTCAAGGATATAAGAGGAGCTCTGCTAGGGAGAGAGTTGAGTTGTCTCAATGTGGAAGCAGCCTAGCAGTTGGATCTGCTCTCTTGGAAATGGGATTTCCTCAGCCTGCCTTGGTGAGCACATCTAGGTATTTGTGGGGAGATTTTTCCTGTTTTAATGTGTGAATGTTTTGGTCTATCTCTCCAAGTAGTTAGTTTTGTGGCAGTATTTTCCTAGCTGGTGCCTGAGCCTGTGATTTGATTGTGTTGGAAGGGCAGCAGATTAATTGCAGTAAATCCAGGGTTTTCAAGTGGTTGAGGCTGTCTGCTTTTGGGTGCCTCTGACACATTAGGAATATTTTTTTCTCAGTGAGAGTGGTCAAGCACTGGAACAGGTTGCTCAGGGAGGTGGCAGAGTCATCATGCTTGGATGTGTTTAAAGGTCATTTAGGTGTGGTGCTTAGCAATGTGGTTTAGTGGTGAACTTGGTAGAATAGGGTTAGTGGCTGCACTCATTCAGGTCTTTTCCAACCTGAATGATTCTGTGCCATAGTCCTACAAAATTAATGTGAAGCTTGGAATTACTTGAACATAGAATCTATTTGATGTGGACTCCATAACTTGGTAAAGCATGTGACATTAAAGGTATCCTGGCAGTCAGGATGGGTAGAAATGCAAAATATGAAACAAAATTCCTAGCAGCTGTTTTTCAGTATGAGATTGTTCCATTTCTTTTGAATGTCTGTGGCTTTGGTGGTTACTGAGCACAGGTAAGCAAAACAACATCCTAACAACTTGCACAGTTGATTTCTTGGTGACACTGCATCTGCAAAACTTTAAACTGCTCAGCAGTTATCATGTGTAGCATGAGGAGCAGAACCAATTAGTCATAAGCATTATGACTGCTCAAGCCAATGACAAATCTTTAATCCTAGGCTTTCTGCTTCTTATTCAAGGACAACTTTAAACCTTGGAGAAAAAACTCATCTTTCACTTTGAGTTGGAACATGGGGTACTATCTAGGCAGTGTGAGTTTAGGCATTTGAGCAGTAGTTTCTAGATACTTTATTTTGAATTTTAAAAATAACCCCTTAGTTCTTTGCATTTATAGAAAGGACCAATTTAAGCAAAGAACATAAGTACTGAACAAGTTACACTGAAGGTTCACCTGCTCTATTTGTCTGAGAGCTGGGGGAACTTTTACTTTTTTTTTTAATACCTTGTAGCAAATACATTCATGAGTTAGTGTAAGTCTGTAATGTAAAGTTTATGCAATTAAAGACCATAAGAGAGTTTATAGACCATTCATCATTGGATATGGATCATAAACTGTGCTTCAGAAAATAAGGAGGGAATTCCATTTGTAGCTCACTGTTGCCTGAAGCCTGCCTAATGAAATCTTTCTTAGTCATAGAATTAACTGAGTATCCAGCTGAAAAGCACTGACTGTTCACTGTGCATATTAAACTTGGGAAAGTAGAATAAAATCTTGCATACTCACAGGGGCTTTTGGCTGGGTTCAGTTCAATGAAAATTAGACAGCTCTTGTTTGTTGAGTACATTCAAAAGGAGTGGAACCTTTAAAATTGCAAGCTGTCAGCTCCCATCATTTGGTATGACAGCTGACTATTGGAATGGAATACACACAAGCCACACAAAGTGAGAAGCTGCTAATGAAGACAATTCCTGTTCTTAACCAAGGGAAAAGAACACATTAGCCAGTGCTCTGTGCGTGTGTGTTGCCATGCAAGACAGATTCTCTGCTCTTCCTCTTTGCTCTTACCTGTGTAGCACAGCACTGATATGAAGAAATCTATGGGTTTTGTTGAAGAGATGATTCATCTTTTGTGCTTTATGACTTAATGTGCTCTAAGATACTGCCTCAAATGTGTGATAAAGAGATGTCTTTTTCAAAGAAACAAAGATCATTCCTGAGCATTTGTAACTAAATAGTGTACTCTTTGGATCCTATTTTGTCAAGGGATACCCTGTGTGATCTGCTCTAGGTGATCCTGCTCTGGCAGAGGGGTTGGAATAGAAGATCTTTCAAGATCACTTCTGATCCCTAACAGTCTGTGGTATCTTTGTCTTTCATTGAAGTCAGCTGGGGAAGTACTTGGCATGCTAGAAATCAGTTACACAGCAGTTGTAATCCCTGACTGGTGCAAATTTATTTCCTGTACTTGTTTTCTTCTCTTGCATTTCTGTGGTAGAACTCTAGGAACTTTAATTTTGGTTTTCTTTACCAAGGCTTATTGGTATTTGTGACTGAAAGAAGCATTGTGTTTCTTTACGTTGTCTTTTGTAATTAGAAGATACAGCCTCAGACTTCAGAAAGCTGAGAAGACAGTTCCCAAAACTGTAGCTGCCTGCCATCAGTAGTGTTTTTGACTCTGAAAGCAACATGGCTTTCACTGGTACGGACCTCCGAGTAGCCTGCATGGCATCAGTAAGTGATGACATAAGGTAAACTGCCCTTTCAGGTACAGAGCATTGCTTAGAGAATTTATAGAATTTGAGGTCTTAGTATGAAGAGGTACTTTGGTGAAGTTCTGNCTAGATATAATTTGGACCTTCCACCACAAGTCTCCAGAGAAGAAGACTCCACAACCTCTCTGGTCAGCCTGTTCCAGGACTCTGGCACCCTCACCATACAGAAGCATCTCCTTGTGTTGAGGTGGCACATTGTGTTCTAGCTTGTACTGATTGTTCTTAGTCCTATCACTGGGCACCACCAAACAGAGCCTGGCACCTTCATCCTGACACCCACCCCTCAGATATTTATAGACATTGATCAGATCCCCTCTCAGCCTTCTCTTTGCCAGACTAAACAGCCCCAGGGCACTCAGTTTTTCTTCACAGCAGAGATGTTCCACTCCCTTCATTACCCTTGTAGTTATCCATTGGCCTCTCTCTCTTGAATTGGGGAACCCAAAGCTGGGTACAGTATTGAAAGTGTGATCTCAGCAGGGCAGAGTGGAGGAGGAGAAGAAGAATCTCCCTGGACTTGCTGGATGCTTTTAAAATGCACCCCAGGATGCTGGTTGCACATAGACTATGGAATGGTCTTCTGTACCGTTGACATGAAATAACAAGATAGAACATAAAAGAAAGAGGCAGAAAGGATTTATTTTCCAAAAATAGAGGACTGAAATATGGAAATCTAGATTTTGTTTCATTTTATGCCTCTCTGATTTACTGTAATAATCTAGTATACTGTATGTATCTGCTGCCTTTATTCCTTCTTTTGCAGAGGTGAGATGTCTGATATTGTATGCCTTAATTCATTAGGGGTTGTAAAGCAGTTTGCAATGTTAAATAAAAGTAGCTTGTTGCAGTGCAATTCATGATTTGATTTGACTTCAGCAGAGGCAAGACTGCCAAATTATGGTCTAATCTCAATTTCATACCCAAGTTCTTTCCAGACTAGAAGGGATGTTTGAGATCATGAGATGCTGGTGCTAATCACAAGCAGGTAATAGTGCCTGCACTAGGGGTTTAGAATCTGTTAATTGTCATACAAAAACATGACAATGCTGTGCCATTTGCCATCAAACATGCTGCATTATTTCAGGCAGAATGAAGAGTTCAAGAAAAGCAGTATCAAAGTTTTCTCAATAGATTTCAGGCTCACCAGCTGTTGACTTTAACTAACTCTCTTGTACTCTAAAGTCTCCATTAACCTTCATAATCTCAAACACTTTCAGGAACATTTTGAATTCAAAGTCATGAATAGACTGGGATTGATTTGATGCAGCACAAAGATGTAAGAACAGACTTAAACCTGTGCTTTGAGCTGGAAAT
Source organism: Ramphastos sulfuratus (assembly GCA_013399055.1). Classification (NCBI taxonomy): domain Eukaryota; kingdom Metazoa; phylum Chordata; class Aves; order Piciformes; family Ramphastidae; genus Ramphastos; species Ramphastos sulfuratus. The sequence goes on along the minus strand of WBNM01015111.1, from coordinate 6,276 downwards.
GTCTAAGCCCCTGAAAATTCAGAGCAGTTTGCATAGGCCTGACTTCTGCTAATTAATGTTACTTGAAACAAATGCTGCTTAATTTTAGGCGTATATTTTCACTCTATGCATTTCTGGTGTATAGCTTAGTGGGTGACAACTGGCTTAATTCTGGAAATTTTAACAGTGACTTCTGGTTAAAGATAAAAACCTATTTAAAAGACCAAGTCTCCAAAGGGAAAGAGTCCTCTCTTATGTAAAAACTTGACAAGAGTTGGAAGTAATCTGGAAACTGCTTATTACATTTGCTTTGAAATCTGTGATTCTTCTTTCTTGGTTTGAACTAGTCACCACTGCTAGTAATGTGGAAAAACTCAATTTGTGTTGAGCACTAAAATTACATGGTGGGGAAAAAAAACAATTCAGCTACAAGCTTTGAAGTTTGCATGTTTGGATTTTTGTGTGTGTTGATGGCTCTCCATATAATATTTCCAAAATGTTTCAAGAAAAGCACTTGAAACAGCATCTAAAATCAGGTTTTCTAAAATTCTTCTTAAGAGGGCAGAAAGTTGAATTTTACTTTCACACTTCTATTTCCATACCACTTTAACAATGTCAGAAGTAGATTTTTGTTTTCCTTATTTACAGAATTGTCAGGGTTGGAAGAGACGTCAAGGAACATCTCATACCAACCTCCTTGCTGTGGGTAGGGACACCTCACACTGGATCAGGATGCTCAGAGCCACATCCAGCCTGGCCTTAACTTCCAGGGATGAGGCTT
>WBNM01015110.1:19815-73560 GCA_013399055.1 Ramphastos sulfuratus | reverse complement strand
ACCTGTGCTAGTGGGAGGTGTCCCTGCCTATGGCAGGGGGTTGGAACTAGATGATCCTTGAGGTCTCCTTCCAACCTTACCATTCTATGATTCTATACTTTGCTAGCTGAGCTGCTTACTCTGACATGGCAAGAGGGAGCTACTCAGAAAATGTTTCTAGCCTGATGGCAAGTATCTGAAAACCTGAAAAGATCATGTCCATGCTTGCATCTGTTCAAAGCCTGCTTGTATCTGGAAGCAAATCATAACACCTTTGAATCCAAACAGAAAAAAGCCTCAGGCAGCAGTTTGGAAACCTGGTGAGACCCAAACCTCTCTGTGCTGGCCAGACAGTGAGTAGATTTAGCCAAATCCCCCTGCTAAAAGAAATGTTGAGTAAGATTGCGAAGATGAGGATATAAAAATGGGTTTTGTCATTGATAGTGATCACCCAGAATCTTTATATAGCCAGTGGTAAGAGTCACATCTATTTCAATACTTGTAATATCAATACTAGACATCTGCCATCAGATTTAAGGATCATGCCAGTGACCAGAGAGAACTTAGATGTGTTGACTGAGAACTAAAAGCACAGCACAACCGTTGAAGCAGACAATTTAGTGAAACAGCTTTACAAGCAGCAAAACAGAGCAAAACCTTTCTTAAGTGTGCAAATTGGTTTTTATGAGCTGTCCAATCTGGATGCCCCTGGGAAGTGCAGGGCCTCCTGCAAGCCTTTTACAGAACTGTACCTTCATTCCTAGTTTGCTTTGGCTATAGTCCACTGGCCGGCACAGGTAGCTGTAGTTGCCCAAGACTGAAGTTACTAGAAACTGAAACAAAAGAAGGGAAACAAAAGAGATCCATCTTATGTTCAACAGTATCTGTTACCCAACAAAAAAAAAAAAAAAAAAAAAAGTGCATACTAATCCTCAGGTGGAACAAACTCTCAATTTAGGAGTCTCCTGGGTTGCCTACAGCTAGCTGTGCTACTTTTCCAACACGTTGGGATGGTTAAAGTCCTCCAGAGGGATTCCTGACCTGCCAGTCCTAAGCCCCACACCCCTCTCAGTGTTCTAGCCTAGGGGACCTTGCAGAAGTTCTCTACCCTGGTCAGTAGAGCAGGGTGTTATAGTTTTTTAAGTGCCATCCCTGTCCACATGTCTCTGTTAATCCTTATCCCTTCTAAACCTTCCAATTCTTTACTATTTCTGTTAGAGGTTGTATCAAGAGCTCTTTGATACTCAGTTTCTGGATTTCATCTGTTTGAGTCCATTATAAGACTTGAATTTCAATGTAGACTCTCTCATGAAATTGAAGTCCTGAGAAATAGAGTCATAGAAACATTTTGGTTGGAAAAGACCATTAAGATCATCCAGTCCAACCATTATCTAATTTTACCAAGTCCAGTGCTAAACCATGTCCCTTAGCAGCACATCTATGTGTCTTTACAACCTATGGCACCATGCCCCATGTCCTCCTCCTTTCAGAGTCACCATGCAGGTTTGTCATTTCACCTTCATGTCATTTGGTGCCTTTTCCTTGCATTTAACTCCAGGGATCCAACAGAGCCCTGTGAGACCAAACTGGACAGGCAGAACCTCTAACTACTGAAAATCTGAAATCTCCTAACTGCAAAATGTTAAATCTCAATCACTGAGGAGTGTTTTCTGTCAATGTTTCATTTGATAGTAGGTTTTACCAGCATCACAAGGTGTTTAAACCTTAAAGAATCAACTCTTTGGTCTCCTAAGGTTTTCTATGAGACATGAATATGCATTTTTGTTTAAGTCACTTTCTTTAATATTCCATATTTAACACACAATCCCAAGCAAACATTTCACCATCTGGTCAGAAAGCTGCCTACTCTTCCCAGCTATGGGCAGGGGAAATCTCCATCCCCTCATTCTTTACTGCAAACCAGCTGGCATGCCCCTGAGATGTATTTCAAGACTTAAGGGAAGTTTGTGATCGTGGAAAAGGAAAACAGAAAATCTGCCTTGTAAAAATAATGTGGGCTCATATAAGGATCTTGTTCCTTCTAGGTTTGTTCTTCATGCTCATACTATTTATGTGTAAATTCCTATTTAAGACAGCATCTCTACCTACCTCCACTTTCAAGGACCCAGTTGTAGAATTCTTGAGCTTCTTGCCAAATTGAAGCCATCACAAGTGCTGGAAAGAAATTAAAATTAGCATTCCAAGATCAGACTAACTTCATTTATCCTAACCTTGACCGAATCTTGAATGAAGGAAGCTTCCTTAGACAAGGGCTCAGGAGTACAGATCATGAAAAGAAAACACTTTGCTCTTTGCAGAAACTCAAATTTTGACCAGGATTAGAGTCACAGAATCACAGAAACATCCAGGTTGGAAAAGATCTCAGGATCACCAAGTCCAACCTANACACACACACATATATATATATATATGTAAAATACTCATATATATTCATGTATGCTCATATAATATGATGCTTTCTCCCCTTCTTTTCTCAAGGAACACCTCTTCAACGGCATTTGGAAGCTCACCTAGACAATATTTAACTGCAGTTACTTTCAACAGCTAATGTTACCTGCCCTAGTTCTTTCTGTTAGCAAATACACAGGACCAGCTTCCTCACTTTTATCTCCTCCTGGTGCTAGGAAAAGCACATTTCCTCCTTTGACTTCTCACAGACTACCACACCTCCTTCAGCCTGTCCCCTACTCTCCTGTGCCCACTGAAACCCTGCAGTACAGCAGCTTATTAGTTATGTGGCGGAGAAAACTGTAGCCTAATGTAAGGCTTCTTGGAGTGGTATGGAGGTGTTTAAGGAGCCTTATGAATATAAACGGTTTCTTAATAGCCAGATGACATAGTTCTGGTGGAACTGTGCCAGTCACTAGTCGTGTCCCCCAGGAATCACTGTTGGAACCAATCCTGTCTAATATCTTTATAGATGATCTGTATGAGGAGATTGAGTCTGCCATCAGTAAGGTTGCAGGCGACACCAAGTTGGGAGCATGTGCCAGTCTGTTGCAGCATGTCCAGGTGGTCAAGAAGGCCAATGGCATCCTGGCCTGGATCAGGAAGAGTGTGACCAGCAGAACCAGGAAAGTCCTTCTGCCCCTGTACTCAGCTCTGGTCAGGCCGANGGGTGACTCAACTACCTCCCTGGGCAGCTCATTCCAGTGCCTGACCACTCTTGCTGGGAAAAAATGTTTCCTAATGTCCAGTCTAAGCCTGCCCTGCTGCAGCTTGAGACCATTCCCTCTTGTTCTATTTACCTGTGAGAAGAGACCAGCAGCAGCCTCTCCACAACTTCCCTTCACATAGTTGTAGACAGCAATGAGGTCTCCCCTCAGCCTCCTCTTGCTTAAACTAACCATTCACAGCTCCCTCAATTGCTCCTCATAAGATTTCTTTTCTAGATCCTTTACCAGCTTTGTTGCCCTCCTTTGGAGCCATGTTTAAAAAAATAAGGGCAGCTAACCCCCCTGTAATGATTATCTGTTTAATTTCTGTTTTCAGATTTTGATAGCTTAATGAAGTTTCACCTCTAAAAATACTCTAAGTAGCTGCATGCAAAATGCCAGGGCCAGGAGGCTCTGTATGCTACCTTAGAAATTAATGTCATAACTTTTCCAAAGGCACAATCTTCACATGAAGAGACAACAGGTGGCATAGCTGGATCCTTCTGCAGGCACTCCTGGAGATTCACAATGCTAGCAGGCAGCTTGGGATTGAATCAGAACTCCAGAGAAGGTAACTAAGCAATGGGCATTTGTATTTCTGGGGCCCAGTTTATACACTAACTGTCTTGGTTTGTCTTGTGCANTTAATGCTGTGATTCTGTGAACTACAAAATGCGCTCCCAGCACTGTTTACCAACTCTACTTCTGCCTTTGCAAACCTGGATAAATCCTGACATGCAACTGCACACACAGCATCATGTCAGTGAAAGAAACATGCTTCCACAGATTTCTCTCCTGCAGTCAGTCACTGCAGTCAAAGCCCTTGTTTGGTGTGTCTCTGACACATAGCACCAGACCCATGGCACATGCACATCTCCTGTGCAGAGATACACACCCTTGTAATCTGGGCAGAATCTGCCAGCAAAGAGATTAGTCAGTGATTATCAGCTGGCTCAGAGTCAGTTTGGCAGGGATTTCACATGGTTACATGCCCTCAGACAATCCATACACATTCCAGCTCACTCCACAACCTTTGCTTCCCCTGAGTCAGCACAGTAATGATGGGAGAACCCAGGAAGCAGGAGCTGACTTACCTCAGCACTGCATCTGGCTTCATAGGCACTTTTCTTCCAGGGAGTTCTCAGCATACAGCCACTGCTCCTCTCACTCTGGGTGCATGCAGCAGGCAGCAAAATAAGAATCTGCAAGAACCTGTCCCATTAAGCAGATCTTGTGCTCAGCTTTCTTCTCCACAAGAGAGGTGAGCACACCACCTGCTGGGTCCCACGCAGATGCGGTAGATCTTCACATCTCGAGCACGATTCAGTCTCCCAGTGGTATCCACGATAAAACCACCTTGAGCTGCAGGCACTGTGGTGTTGTCTCTTGACCTTCCCAGAGCAGAGGTTACATCACATACTCGTCCCCCTCTCTCTCTTGCCCCCCCCCACATGATTCATCAGATTAGGGAACTGGAAAGAGGAGGAAAATGGATGTGGAACAGGACCAGGATTCCACAAGAGTGAACCACTGACCTTTCGTGTCATGCTTGGGAGCCTGGCCAAGTGGGAACCAGGCCAGCACTTCTTCTGCAGGTTTCTTCAGGACATACCAGGACAGCTTTTCAAACAGTAAAAGGTGAGGAAACATGCCTGGACAAGAGCCTGGAAAACAGCCTGTTTGGAGCACTCCTTCAGTTCATCGCAAAAGGCTGTCAACCACCCTTTTGTGCCCCCAAAATACATCCAAAATACAAATTGAGGGAGGAGAGAATGATAGGAACATCCATCCACTCTCTCATGAAAGGTAAATTCAGGTGGATTCACCTCCTCATGTCCAGCCTCTATCCCTGCAAGTGTTGCATTTACTACTTAAAAAATGGGAAAAAATGTTGAGCAGTTTAACATTTTCCCACTCCATGATCTCCAGCAACTATATTACAGGAAAAAACAGCTCCAATCAGCAGAGCCTCAGGTCAATGATTGCAGTGAACCTGATGCAGTCTCAGGTGGAGGTACCTGTGTGGAACCAGCATCCTGGCACCATCCCACCAATAAAAAAAAAATTATTCAGTTGAGGGGATTCTGCTTGGTCCCTGAGGTGTCTCTGTACCTAGGGTATATATATATCCTCTATTATTTTCCCAGTGGGCACAGTTCATTAGCAAAGCTCTGAAATAAAAGAGGGTAGCATCGTACCTTGTACCACCACATGCTAACTGTCACCAGATATGTCACAAGCACTTCTGATGGGCAAAACACTCTAGATGAGCTTTTGAAAGCATTATAATTTGACATGCCATGTGCTGGCAGTTTTTTTATTGAAACACTCATTGGACAACTACTGTGTTTCCATGACTTAGAATCACAGAACTGTCAGGGCTAGAAGGGACCTCAAGGATCACCTAGTTCCAATCCTCATGCCATGGGCAAGGACACCTCACACTAGATCAGTTTGCCACACCTCACACTAGATCAGAGCCACATCCGGCCTGGGTCTTAAAAATCTCCAGGGAGGGACTTCAAGCTCCTCCCTGGGTAACCCAGGGATGGGGAGCTATGAAAGATAGCTTCAAGATTGTGAAAGCTGTGAAAGAAATGAAACTTATACTTCTGGAAAAGGTGATTTAGGATGCAGGCTTTACATTTTGGAAGTAGAGTGGGTCAGAAAGGCAACCCAGTTTGAGGTTTGAATTACCTTTGGGATCATAGCATTTTTTGTTTTTTTTTTTTCCTGTTTTGTTTTTTTTTATTGTTCATCCAGGTTTTTTCCTAGATTTTTTTTTTTTTTCCTCCAGGGTGTTTCCTTAAATTTTTTTTTTTTTTTTTTTTTTTGGTAGAGCTTCCCACAAAGAACCTTTCTCAAAGTTTTTGATTGCTCATTAACCAATGACAGATTTAATTTCTAAAATTTTAGTGCCCAAGTCCTAAAATTTTCAGTGATTTATCTGGGTAAATCAATGGAAGAAATAAATCAGCCCAGCCCTTTCTATCTGTTACATGTAGATGGGTCTATATTTTATTACTCCTGTCTGGTAACATTTTAAGTAACATTTGTTGAGCTATTTATACTGATGACTCAGAATTACAGACACAAACTTTCCCATCAAACTTTTGTATCCTGGTGAAAAAAAAACCAAAAAAACAAACAAAAAAAACAAACAAACAAAAAAAAAAAGACAAATCAGCTGAAGTGACTTTTCCCAAATGCATTTCATTTGGAACAAACTTTTTTATTGTTGATACAAATGGAAGTTTTAAAAAATACCATGAAGCATATTTCATTGTTAAAACCTGCCCTGATCCTGAAGAATTCTCAGTGACACTGCTGCAGATGTTCACTAGCACAGCTGCCAGATGGAAGAGATGACATCAGTAACATGGCACTTGGACACTCTAAGTATGAGTATCCTTTGATGGATGTCAACAGAACCCTGAGGGCATCAGTATGGGAACCATGCACAAAAGCCATTGGGGCTTTCAGTTTCACCAAAAACTAAATAGAAAAAGAAACCAAAACCACTAAAACCCAAACCAAAACAACAACATTGCTGAAATAATATTATGGGAGCTCTGAATGTTTTGGTAACATGGCAAGAAAAAAGGTTATTACGGAAACTTGGATTAGGGACATGGTAATAAGCAGCTTGGCTATGTACAATATGTGACAGCTCAGACAAGCTCAGAGGTTTAAAATATTGCATATTTGATCTATTTTAAAGGATATTTCCTTAATATAGCATGAGTGTTTGCCACAAAATCATTATCAATAATAAATATCAACAGTAAAGTAATCCTGAGAGCATCTAGATAAGGCAGGCCTTATTACTTGGTCCTCTGCTTGCTGTTCCTCTCAAAGAGAGCTGTACCAAAAGCACAAATTAACAAACCAGATCCATTTCAATACTCAAGACAGATGAGCCATGGGTCAATTTCATCTGCTTATGGTGATGCGCTTACCACAGCAGGGGCTTATCAGTTCTGCCAGGTCTATGTGCTTTGATTTTCCTACCTACACATCATGCAGAATCACAGAATGTTAGGGGTTGGAACGGACCTCCAGAGATCATCCAGTCCAATCCCCCTGCCACAGCAGGATCCCCTAGGGAAGGTCACACAGGAATGCATCCAGGTAGGTTTTGGAAGTCTCCAGAGAAGGAGACTCCACAACCTCTCTGGGCAGCCTGTTCCAGTGTTCTGTCACTCTCACTGTAAAGAAGTTTCTCCTCATGTTGAGGTGCAACCTCCTGTTTCAGCTTGTACCCACTGTTCCTTGTTCTATCTCTGGGTACCATCAAAAAGAGCCTGGTACCTTCATCTTGACACCCACCCCTCAGATATTCATAGACATTGATCAGATCCCCTATTAGCCTTCTCTTCTCCAGACTAAACAGCCCCAGGGCTCTTAGTCTTTCTTCATAGGAGATGCTCAAGTCCTGCAGTCATACAAAGGAAATGTACTATGGTATACATCTAAAGTCCACAACCTAATGGGTTCTAACCTCATCCCTTGTAGAAATGCTCTTTGTAGCGGTAAACAACTTAAGTAACACTCTTGGATAAAAAGTACTTACCAACCTAAAAGAATTCTCTTACTATAGACACCATTGTTTGAAAAATGGGAATTGCTTCTTGCTGTTAATCAGGTGTTACATCAAATGTAAAACCTTATTTATCTGATTGTTTGTTTAATTTTCTGATCTTTAAACAATTTGTCTGCTCTTATTTCAGTTATCTACCGAATACAAGACAGGCAAGTCTCAGATTTGGTATCCCACGTACTGTTCATTCCCACAGCGTTACAAAAGTATAAGCCACATTCATACAATAAACAACAACAAATCTGACTGAAAAAAAAGGAAAGAAACCCTACATTTGTCAATCAAGCAAAGTGACTTTCTTTATGAGCTCTTAAACTGCAGTTATGCATGACTCGATAACAAAAGCAGTGAAGGACAAAATCCAGAGAAATGATTCTGCCACTTTGCTCTGCTCTGNTATATATATTTGGCCCTTGGAACAACTGAATGTCATCAAATATGTTTCAAATGCAATCTAACCAAACCAAGCCTCCCAATTTTTCTGCATGCAGATATTCCTAGGCAGTCTTTTATATACAGATATTTTAAATTAATTTTAATTTATGCATTAAATTTATGCCACATGACCAGGGATGAAGTCCAAAGGAAGATGTACACCACTAATTTTCTGCCTACATCTCAGGTGGCACTTTCCTGTCAGCTTCACCTAGCATGGAGGGATCTTGGAGATGGGTAAAGGCTTCAATAAAGACATTCAAGCTGTGGATGCCACAGCACAGGAAGGGGAAATAAAGAAAAATAACCCAAGCCTCTCATTCAGCCCCTGCCTACATTTGCACTCTTGCTAACCAAAGTCTACAGCCACTTCTAGCTGACACATGCCTCCTAGGATGAAGAAAGACTGAGAGAACTGGGACTGTTTAATCTGGAGAAGAGAAAGCTGAAAGGGGATCTTAGCAATGTCTATCAGTATCTGAGGAGTGGGTGTCAAAAGGAAGGGGTTAGGCTCTTTTCAGTGGCAGCTAGTAATAGGACAAGGAATAATGGATATGAACTGGAACACAGGGAGTTCCACCACACCATGAGGAGAAACTTCTTTACTGTGAGGGTGATGGAGCACTGGAGCAGGCTGCTCAGAATGCTTGTGGAGTCTCCTTTGCTGGAGACTTCCAAAGACANAACCCAAATCATTCTATGTTTCTATGATAATCTGTTCTGTAGTGGAACATACCTTCAAGTGCTACTCCCAGCCTGCTCAGATCAACAAGACAGTAGCAGGAATTTTAAGCTGGGTGAAAGAACATCTAATTAGTTAAGACACTAGTTAAGACAACTTAACTACCAGCACACATTTAAAGATCTGATATGGCCAGNAGACAACCTGGATGCGTTCCTGTGTGGCCTGCCCTGGGTGATCCTGCTATGGCAGGGTGGTTGGACGCAATGATCTCTGGAGGTCCCTTCTAATCCCTAACATTCTATGATACCCAAGTCATGAGAAGTACAAGGACAGGATCCCACTGTCAACACTACCAGTAGGTGACACTCTACCCTGCTCCTTGGCAAGACTGTCGTCCATAGAAATCTCTGAACAGCTGAAATGGCATCTTTCTGAACGTATTTGTCAGGGCTGGGTCATGTAATTTCCCCTGCTTCATGCTCTTTAACAATCACATCAACTTCCCATTGCTAGGAAGAGTAACAAGGTTCACCTGTTTGTATGAGTGCTCTCTCAACGATGGATAACACAACAATAGATTTTTTTTTTTCCCCAGCAGTAGAATTTCCTACAGAAGAATAATTGACTGCCCGAGTTTGTTTTGATAATATGCAGTTGCCAACTCCTATATGTTTCTGGAGAAATACAGAGATTTCAGGTGACAACCAACCATCATTAAACACTCTGAAAACCTAACCAAACTTCTCTGTATATTTGGGTCTAGTCCACAAAGGTCTTGTGCATGAAAAAAAAAAGAGAAAAAAAAGACTCCAAGCATATCTACTTAGAGCAAATAGAAGCCCTTAAAATGCACAGTGAAGCAGTTGAAGGAAGAAGCTCCTGGCAGAGGGATTCTCTTTCTTGATTGCCTAACTTATACGCCATGCACAGATCGTGGGAGGTTTGCAGATTACATGGAGAAAGGTTTCGGCAGTGGTATTCAGCAGCCAGTCTCTGTGCACAGGACCGGAGCACGGCAGCAGGGCTTGTGTAAATTAGAGTCTTAAAATCCAGAATTAAAATTTCAGTAACATAGATTTTTCAGATTAATTATTCTGCATACTCTGTGGTCTTGGAAAAGGAATGCAGCCTCTCCACACCTCAGTTTCCAAATCTGTAGAACAAGGAAAGCTTGCCTGTCTCACAGAAGTGTGGTGAAGGTGACCTGCATTTAGCACAGAGCCACATCAGCTACATTCATAGAATCCCAGAATCATAGAATGGCTTAGGTCGGAAGGGACCTCAGAGATCATCTACTACAAACCCCCTGCCGTGGGCAGAGATACCTCTCAACTAGACTTGGTTGCTCAAGGCCTCATCCAATCTGGTCTTGAAGGACAGGGCATCCACGACCACTCTGGGCAGCCTATTCCAGAGTCTCACTGCCCTCCTACTGAAGAGCTTCCTCCTAAGATCCAATCTAACCCTGCTCTCCCTCAGCTCAAAACCATTCCCCCTTGTCCTATCTCCAGATACTCTTATGAAAAGTCTCTCTTCAGTCTTCTTGTAGGCTCCCTTCAGCTATTGGAAAGCAGCTCTAAGGTTTCCGTGAAGTCCTCTCTTCGCCGGGCTGAACAACCCCAGCTCACTCAGCCTGTCCTCATAGCAGAGGTCTTCCAGCCCTTAGATCATCCATGTGGCCCTCCTCTGGACTTGTCCATTTGGGTGCAAAACCAGAATTTTGCTTCTGGCTGTGAAGTTACTATCTTTGTGACCCTGGGCAAATGATTTCAGGTGTCAATCACCTTATGAGACACCTAAATTTATGTATCTACATATAGGTATCCACACCTGATTTAGGATCTAGGAGAACATTAAGGACTAATACAGTTGCCCCATATAATAACCTACTGACATTCAGGGTGCCCTAAGGTGTCTCACCTGACCTGCTGCTCATGCAGGCAAAAGATTCTTGTGTGTGGCCTTATCGTGGCCTTCCAGTATCTGAAGGGGACCTACAAGAAAGCTGGTGAGGGACTTTTTAGGCTCTCAGGATGTCACCTACCTGTACAAGCCCAGTTCTGAACTAGTGATTCCAAAACCCAGGAGCAGTTTCACAGAGAAACAGGATCCTCTAGTAACCTCCTTACCTGATAGCTGTAACTTAGATGTCAGTCTCAGAAAGGAGTTGCCCTCTGAACTTGTCCTTCTCTCTACATTTGCTCTAGAAGGAGTCACTGATCTTTGAATCATAGAATGGTCTGGGTTGGAAGTGACCTCTAAAGGTCATCTAGTCCAACCCCCTCTGCAGTAAGCAAGGATATCCCCAACTAGATGAGGTTGTTCAGAGCCTTCTTGAGCCTGACGTTGAGTATCTCCAGGGATGGGGCCTCAACTATCTCCCTGAGCAACATATTCCAGTATTCCACCACTTTCATGGCACAGAACTCGTTCCTAACATCCAGTCTAAATCTAATCTCCTTTCATTTCAAACCATTGCCCCTTGCCCTGTCACCACAGGCCTTAGCAAACAGTCTCTCTGCAGCCTTCTTGTAGGCCCCCTTCAGATACTGGAAGGTTGTTATTAGATCTCCCTGGAGCTTTCTCTTCTCCATGCTGAACAATCTCAGCTCCCTCAGCCTGATGGTGAACTCTGAATCAGAGCACTAAAACTTGGAGAAAAGGATCCCAAGCCAAGAGATGCCAGGAATATTGGTCTAGTCCTAAAGCTGTACAATGCATACAGAATGAAGCACTTCATTCAAAGCCTTTGATAGAAGCACCATATTGAATCTCCAAAACCAGACATCACAGCATTTGCAATGTAGATGATCCATAGGTAGAAGACACATTAAAGTGTTGTTGCCACGAATGCGGTATCCATACAATAAGACAGTGCTGTGGCTGGCTGATCTGGAGTGATCCCTTGTCTCTTGTTCTCCCAACCAAAAATCACAGGGATACAAAACCTGTATAACCTCTCTTTGCAGCACTCGAATGTTTCAGTGCTTTGAGGCATTTGCCTCTTCCATTTCATTCCCATGCAAAACCACAGACAGCACTGAACTGAGAAATTAATTCTGGCCAGCTGTTCCTGTGGAAAGGAAAGTACACAACAGTTGTGCTTGCCACTAAGCATCCACTGCTGTTGGAGAAGGGATTTTACTTTTATTTTTTTTCTGCTTGTACCCTACCTTCTGTTTATCCTCCACTACGTGCATCTAGCTGATCAAGCAGGCCAGTCCTACTAGACGCTACTTCAGAGGTCGAAGAAAGATAAAATGGAGCACAGATTTTGTGTAGGCTACTTACAGATGGCTGAGGACCCCACTGCAGGAAAGAAGATGCTCTGAAATGCTGGCGCTAGAAGCAAATCTTGTGTATTCTGTTTTGGAAATCGGATGCTATGAATTACCACATCGGCATCTCTATCATTCTCCCTACTTAATGGAACAGAGTGGGGAAAAACACAATGAAAAGGTTCATGGGATGAGATAAGACCAGAGACATCACCATGAATTACTGTCATGGTCAGAACAGGCTCGTCCTGGGGAAAATAATGGATTTAAGCTTAAAAAGGGGAGATTTAGAATGGATATTAGGAAGAAATTATTTTCCCGTCAGGGTGGTGAAACACTGGAACGGGTTGCCCAGGGAGGTGGTGGATGCCCTCTGTCTAGATGTGTTCAAAACCAGGCTGGACAAAGCCTTGAGTAACCTGACTAGTGGGAGGTGTCCCTCCCCATGGCAGGGGTGTTGGAACTAGATGAACTTTAAGGTCTCTTCCAGCCCTGACAATTTTGTGATTCTGTGATTCTAGCTTCCTTTCTACCATGCTGCTTTCTATTCCCGTTTTGCCCGCTCCTACCTTTATTCTGCCCATGCCCACAAAGCACTTGACAGGCAGATTGCAAGCTCCACAGCATGCAATTCTCAATGCAGTGACTACCAAAGCACTACATAGTAGCAACAACAACAGAGGCTGCAAAATCCTCTTTCCTCCTTTAATTATCTGGTAATCTGCTCCCAGTGATCTGGAAGCCAAGTAGAGCAGATATTTATAGGAGCCAGAAAATGAACAATTCAACTTTCCATCTTCTAATGGCAGATTGTGTAGCCAAAGGGAGTACACAATGTTCTGATGTCTGCCCTTCTGATGCAGTTACTGTTTGGAAACCATCTTTCTGAAACTGTCATATATTTAGGAGAGCAAAAATCATTCCGTTTTGTTATGGCCTGTCCTTTATCTATGCACAGGAAACTTTGCCTTCAGTTAATCAAACTCAGGCATACAAACAAACAAAAAGGCATAGTGACATGGAATCTTACTGATGCAATGTTCCTTCAAGTCAAAGAGTGGTAACTTCCTTACCAGGGAGGACTTCGTTGTACCAGCAGTGAAAACAGGGTGGATGATCACTCTGGGGGGTGTGTGTGGGGGAACCCCTGAACTTAGTGCAGAAAAAGGATGCAGTTGTGACTTCCATTCCAGCAGAGTCCTTAGGCTAGTGGTGAATCGAGCAGTAACTAGCAAGGCCATATGCAGTCAAACAGCTGCAGACCTGCATGGTAAAACTGAGTGACGTGAATCCTTTGCAACTCCCCGAGGTCTTGTGAAGCTTAATTACTGTTTACATATGCTTGGTGATCTACAAATAAAAGACAATATGTTCATGGGAAGCATTATTAGTATCACTGTTGCTGCTGGCTAGTACAGTCCTTGTAAAGGTGACAACAAACCAGTCAGAGTAATATGCAGGAATTCTCTCTCCGTGGGAAACCTCCATCCCCTTCCAATACTAAACACACTAGGGAAAGTTAACTTAGCCTGTAGCCATGGGTCTTGTCTTATCTACAGGCCAAATCCTGACTGATGGTGTGGACTAGCAATCATACTTCGGCACTTCAAGATGCAATATACTTCAGCTTTCTTTCCTGTCTTAACCACTGCAGGGAGTTTGGAAGTGATCTTCTTCAGGACAGGAAAAGCACTCTTAATGATAGCATATACTCCTTATTGGAAGTCAACACACCAACCTCCTTAGAAGAAAATGCTGATCTCTGCCACAGGAGCTGCAATGCAAAACAGCCACTGACACTGGAAAGAAAGCCTGTTTCTGAGTATGCAACTCACATACCTCTGCCTCATTTGGTTGTTAACACTGAAAAAATAGATGGCATAAAACTTCTTCTCTTCACAGCAAACATAAAAGGAAGCCTTTCAAATGACTTGCTGTCATAAGGAGATTTAGACAATTGAAACATGACCTAATGATTCACCCTAATGCTCAAACCAATGATATAAAGAAAGAAGTTAGAATAAAAAAGACCCAGGTTTGCAAAACAACAACAACAAAAAGATTCACAAGTCACAGGCTTCCTTAAGACTAAAGAACAGTTGCACTCAAATTAGAACATGCTGAGCCCTAGACTGATAATTCCATCTCTATACTAAGTAGGTAAGGCAGAAACACAGGTTTCAAGGTTTCCTGCTTCTCCTTGCAAAAGCATATCCAAAGGTATGCATTTAGGACTCTGATAGTGGAAGCATGTTGCCAGCACAAGTAGTCATCATGCTAGTTTGTGGAGTGCCATAACCACCCTCCTCCCCAGCACCCCACTTACCAACAAGTTTGCTCTGGGATTTCACAGCTTCTTCTGCCCAGCCCTGTTCACCAAGACTTAGCCAAACAGCAGCTTAGCCAAACAGCAGCTGCCACAGTAAAAGGTGGCAAGTCAAGGGCCTAATGTGACGTCTGAGCGCTTGCAGTCATATTCTGGGGAGCTGGTCATCTGGCAAGAGAATTCACTTGGCAGCAGAGTGGAGACAAGGTTTCCACTCCCACAATTAGTCATAAAGAGAATAGAGCAGTTTTGATTCTTAATGAATAGAGTAACAGGGAATCACTTCCTCTGGGTCACTTACACAGTTAACTTACAGTTAGATGGATTATGAGAGACACCAGGTAGATCTCAGGCAAATATTAATTTTCTGTGAGCTACTTGGAAGGCTGTGCGGCCATCCAGTGAGACTTGGACAGACTGAGAGCTGGGCACAGAGGAACCAAATGAGGTTCAATAAGGACAAGGGCAGAGTTTTGCGTCTGGGGAAGAATAATAAACCGTACCAGCACAGGTTGGGATCTGCTGCAGAGCAGCCCCATGGAGAGGGATCTGGGAGTGCTGGTGGATAACAAGTTATCCATGGGACATCAATGTGCCCTGGTGGCCATGAAGGCCAATGGGATCCTGAGGAGTATTAGGAAGAGTGTGTCCAGCAGATCAAGGGAGGTTCTCCTCCCCCTCTACTCTGCCCTGGTGAGACCTCATCTTGAGTACTGTGTTCAATTTTGGCCTCCCTAGTTTAAGAGGGGCAGGGATCTGCTGGAGAAGGTCCAGCAGAGGGCTATAAGGATGATTAGGGGACTGGAGCACTGCCTGATGATGAAAGGCTGAGGGTCCTGAGGCTGTTTAGACTCGAGAGGAGAAGACTGAGAGGGGGTCAGGAGGGAGGGGACAGGCTCTTCTCACTTGCTCCCAGTGATAGGACAAGGGGGAATGGATGTAAGCTGCAGCACAGGAGGTTCCACCTCAAAACAAGGGGGAATTTCTTTACTGTAAGGGTCACAGAGCACTGGAACAGGCTCCCCAGAGAGGTTGTGGAGTCTCCTTCTCTGGACACTTTCAAGGCCTGTCTGGATGTGTTCCTCTGTGACCTGATCTAGATTGTATGGTCCTGTTCTGCAGAGGGGTTGGACTCGATGATCTATTTGGGTCCCTTCCAACCCCAGACATCCTGTGATCTTGTGATCCTATGATGCCAGGGCTCAGTTGTGAACTAGAGACTGATGCCAGTTATTTTACTAGATGAAGACTTTTTTTTTTTTTTTTTTCCCCCATGAAGCCAGGAGCCTTTGCTCATGTCTCAGACATCTCAACCTCTTCTTTTGTACTTTGGCAACATTATGCAGATGCATCTGCTGCAAAAACAATCTGTTTAAAAAGTTGGCAAGAGTTATCTCAGTAATAATGGCAGAATGCCCTGTAACTGGGCTACTGGGCCCAGTAACGCATCCAGTTCTGGTGCCCCCAGCGTAAGAGGGGCATTGAACTGCTGGAGCAAGTTCAGAGGAGAGACATGAAGATGATCAGAGGGCTGGAGAGCCTTCCCTATGGAGGCAGCATGAAAGTGCTGGGGCTGTTCAGCCTGAAGAAAAGAAGGCTCCAGGGAGATCTTATAGAAGCCTTCCAGTACCTGAAGGGGGCTACAAGAAAGCCAGGAAGGGACTATTTACAAGGGCTTGGAGTGAGAGGATGAGAGGGAATGGATTGAAGCTTGAGGAGGGCAGATTGAGACTGGATTAGGAAGAAATTCTTTCCAGTGAGGGTGGTGAGATGCTGGAACAGGTTGATCAGGGAGGTCTTGGATGCCCCCACCCTGGAGGTGTTCAAGGTCAGATTGGATAAGGTCCTGAACAACCTGCTCTAGTGGCAGGTGTCCCTGCCCATAGTGTGAGCAGTTGAAAGTAGGTTATCTTTAAGTATCCTTCCAACCTAAACCAATCTGTGGTTAGCTAGACAGCTAACACCTATGGGAGGTGATACCAATCAGACAATGACAAGGCTTTGAGATGCACTGGCACATACAGACCTGGCAGAAAAAGTGGTGGTATATCTTGAGCCTTGGCATATATGATGTGGCATGGCTGTGACGTGCCAGACTCACAGCGTGGGTTTGCATTCTATCTGTTCTGGATACTGCAAATTGCTGTTGGTATTGAGCAAGGGTAGGGCTATGCATCAAATATTTTTCTGTTTTCCCTTAGTTTACATTCGTATTGTGGGCTGCATCAAAACACGTGTTGACATCAGATCAAGTGAGGCAATTCTGCCACTTTACTCTGCTCTGATGAGACCTCAGCTGGAGTACTGTGTCCAGCTCTGGAGCCTTCAACACAAGAAGGACTGGACCTGATGGAGCAAGTCAAGAGGAGGGCCACGGAAATGATCAGGGGACTGGAACAGCTCTGCTATGAGGACAGACTGAGGGAGCTGGGATTGTTCAGCCTGGTGAGGAGAAGGCTCCAGAGAAACAATAATGACTTTTAGGACCTTGAAGGAGGCCCTCAAGAAGGAGGGAGAGAGACTGTTTACAAAAGCCTGTGATGACAGAATGAAGGACAATGACTTCAAACAAGAGAAGCTTTAGATTGGATGTTAGGAACAAGTTCTTTAGCATGAGGGTGGTGGAACACTGCAACAGGTTCCCAGGGAGGTGGCTGAAGACCTATCCCTGGAGATGTTCAAGGTGAGGCTTGACAGGGCTCTGGGCAACCTGATCTAGTTGTGGATGTCCCTGCTGACTGCAGAGAGAGTTAGACTAGATGAACTTTGGAAGTCCCTTCCAACCCAGACCATTCTGCAAATCTATGATTAATATGAAATTGTCACTGACGTCTCTGACCTCTGCAGAATTTCCCCTTCCCTCAAGTGAGCAAACTAGCAGGCCAAATTTACAAACAGAAAGCATTATGCAATTTATTAAGACTGAAATAATTACCATATCAGGAATTGTTACATGAACAGATCCTTATCTATCTATCTATCTATCTATCTATCTATCTATCTATCTATCTATCTATTTCTACCACTAGAGGACTGTAATGTGCTGTGTATTTGGCAAAATCTACATTATCTGCTAGTGGCACAACACTATCTTGGATACAAACCTGCATAAGGATTTTAAAAAAGTTTCTACATACTTAGTTTCAGTTACTCCTGATGACATCACAGAATCACAGAATGTTAGGTGTTGGAAGAGACCTCAAAAGTCATCTCTGCCCTATACAAGGCAAATGATCCAGTCTTTCCAACAACTTTTAATGTGAGAGTTTATCAAGGCTGTGAATCATTATGATGTTTCCTATAAGCCTCCTCCTCTGTTTTGAGCTCCAGCATCTAAAGCTACACACAGAGCCTGGAACAGAATCACAGAATATTAGGATTTGGAAAGGACCTGGAAAGATCATCCAGTTCAACCCCCTCTGCCACAGCAGAGCAGACCTAGAGCAGGCACACAGAATTCATCCAGGCAGGTTTTGAATGTCTGCAGAGAAGAAGACTCCACAACCTCTCTGGGCAGCCTGTCTGGGGCTCTGTCACCCTCACAGGGAAAAAGCTTTCCCTTCTGTACCTGTGGAAGCTCCTCTGCTCCATCTTGCCCCCATTGCCCCTTGTCCTGTCATTGGACATCCCTGAGCAGAGTCTGGCTCTGTCCTTCAGACACTGCCCCGCACATCTTTTTCAACATGCATGAGGGCAGCCCTCAGGCTCCTCCGCTCCAAGCTGAAATCTCAGCCTGTAACTGAATTTCTGTGGGTGAAAACACATTGAGTGGTGACTGGCAGTTTTCTACTCCTGACACGTTTGAGGTTGCCACTCCAGGTCTGATGATTACTCCTTTATGAACTAGCCATAGGTCCATGAGCAGAGCCACTGCCACTTCACAATGCTAATTTCAGAGCTTCTGCTTCCTACTGAGTAGCATATTTCTTTACAAGTCACCACACACATTTCACTGGAAATTCTTGCAGAGGAAGGTGAGAAATGGCAGCAAAAAAATCATTTTCTGAGATAAGAGTCAGCTCACCTAAAGTTACCCACTTGAAAGTTAGATGTCTTCAGGAAACCCACAGCCACAGTGGAGATATACCAGTGTTATCAGGAGGTGAGTCACTATGCCTATCTGTCAGATCTACCGTAGGGTGGCATGAATCACCCGTTAACAATGCCTAGATTGCTTTACTAACAAAAGAAAGAGCCGAGTCAATTAACTCAGACTTTATGTCTAAGTATTAGTTCAAACCAGGTGAAAAGTCCCTTTTGCTGCCTCCAGTTATGTATATCGACAGCAGTACCCAAAACACATGGGTCTGAAAGCTCTCTGCTTAGAGCTCTGTGCAGGAATTTCTCTCTGTGGAACAAAATGCAAAGCAAGCAAAGTTTAAAGTAAGGAGATGGAGAAGCTTTGATTTGCTGGTGCTTCCTTCCCCACTTCTGTCGGTGCACATATGGGAGAGTCAGCCCTCCCCACAGCCCCTGGGCCAGTCCTCTACCAGTGGAGTGAACACAGACATGACTTTGAGATCCCCACAGCAGGTGCTGTGCTTCCCTTGCTCTGCTTTTCCCACACATGTGGCACTACCACTATCCCTCTCTAAAGAGAAAATCCAGGGTCACTGCAGAGTCTGAGAACAGAAAGGCAATGACAAAGTCAAAGGAGCGGGAGTTTGGTAGGTGGAAGTGCCTCCCTTGCCACCCAAGCCAAAGCCAGAAGGTGACTCATCCTCCTCTGCACCAGCTCATGCACAGCTCCTGTACAAGGGAGCTTCATGTGCCATTCTTTCCTTCCTACCCCTTTCCCTCCCTCTTCTCAGAGATCCAAAAAGTCCTCCTCCCTGTGAATGACTTCCTTTCACCTTCCCTCCCCAGAAAGTAATCTGGCATGGTGTCCAAGTCCTGTTATTATGCATTGCTTCGGGCACCATAAAAGCCTTCAGGCAATTACTGCAAAACAGCACAGCAAATCTGACACACTTGGTAGGACATGCAAAGTCAGGTTCTCAACAGATAGAAACTGATGTGGCTTCAGAGCAAAAATAACACTCAGTACTCACCTGGTCACTTCAGACAATGACCTCATGGCTTTCTACAACTACCTGAAAGGAGGCTGTAGAGAGGTTGGTGCCAGTCTCCCCTCATGGATAATTAACGATGGAAGAAGAAGGAATGACCTCAAACTCCAAAAGGGTAGGTTAATACTGTACATTAGGAAAAAAATGTTCACAGGAAGAGTGGTCAGACATTGGAATGAGCTGCCTAGGGGGGTGGTAGAGTCACAGTCCCTGGAGGCGTTTAAAAGTCATTTGGAGGTGGTGCTTGGGCATAGGGTTTAGGGGTGAACTTTGTAGCATAGAGATATCGGTTGGACTTGAAGATTCCAAGGGTCTTTTCCAACCTGAATGATGATTCTGTGAATGCAAACAACCCCTGTAAACACTTTGGGAACATACTGGTTTTAACATGGATGCAGCTCTCCTGATTTTAAAACTGTGCTGCTTCTAATTCACACCAGCATGGGGATGCTTGATAAGAGCCTTATTGTGCGCTTCACTGCACACCAAAGCCCATCTTCCTACACACAGAAAGGAGGTGTCTTCTAAAATTAGACGTCATTCCAGTTAGCATTTTAACATGCTGCATTTTCATATTGAAATATGGCATAAGAGCTGATAAACAAATCCTTAGAGCTGAAGCTTTAAACAGGAGAATGCAGCAGAGCAGAGTTATGCTGCCTTTGCCCAGCTGTAGATTTGGTTCAGTAACTCAGGAACTGAGGCCATCTAAGTCTCAGTGTCCTTTGCACAGTTGTGTATTTACTTGTTCTGACAATGCAAAAGAATCAGAGGACTCAAGCACTTGGACTTGGGTCCTGCTCTGGCAGGGGTGTTGGACTTGATGGTCTATGGAGGTCCCTTCTAACCCCTAACATCCTGTGTTCCTGTGATTTAATGACCCTGTCAAGCTTCTAACTCTGAGAAATTTTCACCATAGGAAGCCAGTACCGCTGGTGACATCAGGGAAGGCTTCGTTTTCATAGAATCATAGAATTGTTTTGGTTGAAGGAGACCTTTAAGATCGTCAAGTCCAACTACTAACCCATCACAGCCAGGTCACCACTGGTCATCTTGTCATAGAAGGAGATCAGTTAAGCAGGACCTGCCCTTCAAGAGCTCATTCTGATTTGGCCTGATCCCCTGGTTGCTGGTTGTCCTGCATGTGCTACATCATGGTCCCCAAGATGATCTGCTCCTTAGATTTCCCTGCACTACACTCAGACTGACAGGTCTGTGGTTCCCTGGATCCTTCTTGCAACCCTTCTTGTAGATGGACATCGCATTTCCTGGAACCACAGAATCACAGTCTCCCTTTCTCAAGATTAGATCAGTAAGCAGATGCAAACATGGCAAAAAAGAATACATGGGGAGTACAGATCCATTCATTTTCTTATCCTAAACCAAGTCCTTCAGCCTCACCAACGCTGCCCTTTAAGCAAACAGCTTAGCTTTGCACACAAAAGACCAGCTCCCTCAGCTGCTCTAAACAGGTGTAGTCGGTCTGACGTCAGGAGACACCAGCTGAGGCTCAGGTCAGTCCTTTCTCCTGGGCCCATATGTTCCACAGGGCACCGGCTCCATATTGTTGCATTTAAACACTCAATGGGAAAAAAAAAAACCAAAAAAACAGTCAATGAATAAAAACCAGTACTAAAGCCCCCAGCCATGGAGACAGAATAACTCAGTTGTGAATTGTTCCTCTTTCTGTGCCTCTTCTCACTTGTGCCCTGTGACAGGACAAGGGGCAATGAATGGAAACTACAGCACAGGGAGTTCCAACTCAACATTAGGAAGAACTTCTTTACTGTAAGGGTCACAGAGCACTGGAACAGGCTCCTCAGAGAGGTTGTGGAGTCTTCTTCTCTGGAGACTTTCAAGCCCTGTCTGGGTGCATTCCTGTACAACCTGAGCTAGATTCTGTGGTCCTGCTCCGGCAGGGGGGGTTAGACTCGATGATCCCCAGAGGTCCCTTCCAACCCCTAATATCCTGTGATCCTGTGCTGCACTAAAAAAAACATGGGGAGCCATCAGACGAACAGAACGGAGTAACACTTCAGCAACCAGGGCCAGGGATGAAATCTGCCACTGCAAATTTCATTTTCAACAGCTCTGCAACCAGCTTGCTTCAGCATTTCTATAAAGCCCTTGCCTTCTCACAGAAGAAGGATATTCACACTGACAGCCTTAGACAACCAAGATCAAACCATCAAGTATCACTTTCTGTGTTCCTGTTCCCCTCCTTTGGGAGGGCAGGTGTTCACACTGCCTCGCTGGAGACTACTAGCTTAAGCATCTGTACTATGGAGACACTCCCTTATTCCTCAGTCTCTGTAGAACAAACCAAGTCCTCAATGTCAATTTTATGAATGGCTTCTCAATTAGGATCTTAACACAGAAGATGAAAATACCTGCAATAGCACAAAGGCAGTTGTAAATGTATTTGTTGTAAATGTATTTGTTGTAAATGATATTTGCCACCCCTGTAAAGCATTTCAATTAGCAGTTGAATCAAGCTGAGATCCTTGGGCTATCACCCGAGGGAGGCAAACACCTCTGGTGGGAAACCAGCTCAGATGAGGTCTGAGCTGCCCTTTGCAGATGTTTATTTTTCCTCTGAGGCAACAGAAGGACAAGAAGTCAATAGCCTGTTCAGAATTCATAGCTATGCAGAATGAATCTAGACCATAACCATGAAAGAAGGGAGAGCTTCATCTTAGGAGAGCAGATGTAGATCACAGACTCACAGAATCACAAAATGTCAGGGGCTGGAAGGGACCTAAAAAGCTCATCCAGTCCAACCCCCCCGCCAGAGCAGGATCACACAGGAATGGGTCCAGGCAGGTTTTGAATATCTCCAGAGAAGGAGACTCCACAACCCCCATGGGCAGCCTGTTTCAGTGTTCTGTCACCCTCACAGTCAAAAAATTCCTTCTCATGTTTCCATGGAACTTCCTATGCCTCAGCTTCCATCCATTGCCCCATGTCCTATCATTGGGCATCACCAAGCAGAGCCTGGCTCCACCCTCCTGGCACTCACCTTTACATATTTATAAACATTGATGAGGTTACCTCTCAGTCTCCTCTTCTCCAAGCTAAAGAGACCCAGCTTCTTCAGGCTCTCCTCATAAGAGATGTTCCATTCCCTTAACCATCTTTGTGCTTCTGTCAAGCAGTTCTATGTCCCTCTTGAACTGGGGGGCCCGGAACAGTACTCTAGTTGTGGCCTCACCAGGGCAGAGTAGAGAGGCAGGAGAACCTCTCTCAACCTACTAGCCACAGCACTTCTAATACACCCCAGAATATCATGTGCCCTCCTGGCCACCAGAGCACATTGCTGGCTCATGGTCAACCTCCCATCAACTAGGACCCCCAAATCCTTTTCCCCTTCACTGCCTTTCAACAGATCAGTCCCTAACCTATGCTGATTCCTGAGGTTGTTCTTTCCCAGGTGCAAGACTCTACACTTGTCCTTGTTGAATGTTGAATTTCATTCAATTTCTTCTGCCCAGCCCTCCAGCATGTCCAAGTCTGGCTGAATGCCAGCACAGGTTCTGGTGTGGCAGCCACTCCACCCAGTTTGGTGTCATCAGCAAACTTGCTGGCAGTGCCCTCTGTGCCCTCATCCAGGTTATTGATTAATATACTGAACAGAATTGGTCCCAGTACTGACCTCCGTGGGACCCCACTAGTCACAGGCCTCCAACTAGACTCCATCCCATTGACCACAACTCTCTGGCTTCTTTCCTTCAACCAGTTCCAAATCCACCTCACTACCTGATCATCCAGACCACACTGCCTCAGTTTAACCAGAAGAATGCTATGGGAGACAGTGTCAAATGCTTTACTGAAATCAAGATAAACCAGATCCACTGCTCTACCATCATCAGTTCACCTGGTTATCCCCTCATAAAAGGCTGTCAGGTTGGTCGAACATGACTTCCCCATGCTAAAACCATGTTGGCTGCTCCTATGTCTCAGAAGGTTTGCCTGTGGAGCCTGGACTTTCACTAACAGTTTTGAATCAAAGCTAACCCACAGCAGGAGGTCTTTAAGGCCAGGCTGGATGTGGCTCTGAGCAACTTGATCTAGTGTGAGGTGTCCCTGGCCATAGCAAGGGGGTTGGAGCTAGATGATCCTTGAGGTCACTTCCAGCCCTGACAATTCTATTATTCTATGATTCTTTTTCTCACTAGTATGCCATTACCACTAACTTTATCTGTGGCTGACTGTGCAGACAGTGGGATATATTTTTATTAAAACCTGTCTTTGTTTTTAAATTTAAAACCTCAACACACTAAAATACAAAAGAAGTAAAAAAGTTGGCTTTGAGGATTCAATCTGAAAAATCTTTAGAACTTTTTAAAACTGTCAAAACAACATTGGGCTAAGTGAAGAAGTGAAAATGGTGTTTCCCTAATTTTAGTGTGAATTTCAAATTTTCTTTTTTTAAAACCAATTTCATCTTAATGTATTCAACATATCAGAAGAGGTCTAAATACAAACTAACTATTTCAGACTTTGCAAAATGAAATTAATCAAGCAGAGCCACAGACGTATTTCAGACTCATGAAACCCCAGCCAAAATATTCTGCTTCATGTGTGTTGATTTTTCAGAAGTTACAGCAGGGGATATGAGGGCTGGAGCACCTCTCCAATGAGGACAGGCTCAGAGAGTTTGGCTTATTCAGTTTGGGGAAGAGTAGGCTCCAAGGAGACCTCATTGTGGCCTTCCAGTATCTGAAGGGAGCCTACAGGAAAGCTGGCAAGGGACTTTTTAGGGTGCTGGGTAGTGATAGAACTGGGGGAAATGGATCCAATCTAGAGAAGTGGAGATTTAGATTAGACATTACGAAGAACTTCTTCACCATAAGGGTGGTGAGACACTGGAACAGCTTGCCCAGGGAGGTGGTAAAAGCCTCATCCCTGGATGTTTTTAAAGCCAGGCTGGATGTGGCTCTGGGTAACTTTATCTAGTGGAAACTGTCTCTGCCCATAGAAAGGGGGTTGGAGCTAGATGATCCTTGACATACTTTCCAACCCTGACAATTCTGTAATTCTAAATATAAAGAAAAGAAAATCACAGAGTGATGGGTGCTGGAACAGATATTCCAGACATATGGTGGAGATCCTTGAACCTTGACTGCAGAGCCACCTGTCAACAAGCAGGATCGAAAGTCAGTAGATGAACATGAAGTGTGGAGGTGATACCCATATTCTGGAATGTGTGTAGTCAGTGCTTAAATGTTGCAAGCTAGGAAATCATCAAAATTCTTCTAATCTTAGGTTAGCAAGTTCTTGGGGAAATAACTTGCAGCATAGCAACTGCACTAGAAACAAAGAACTCAAGGCCCAGCTGGACAGAGTACTGGACCTTATTCTTANATTTCAAATTTTCTTTTTTTAAAACCAATTTCATCTTAATGTATTCAACATATCAGAAGAGGTCTAAATACAAACTAACTATTTCAGACTTTGCAAAATGAAATTAATCAAGCAGAGCCACAGACGTATTTCAGACTCATGAAACCCCAGCCAAAATATTCTGCTTCAGGTGTGTTGATTTTTCAGAAGTTACAGCAGGGGATATGAGGGCTGGAGCACCTCTCCAATGAGGACAGGCTCAGAGAGTTTGGCTTATTCAGTTTGGGGAAGAGTAGGCTCCAAGGAGACCTCATTGTGGCCTTCCAGTATCTGAAGGGAGCCTACAGGAAAGCTGGCAAGGGACTTTTTAGGGTGCTGGGTAGTGATAGAACTGGGGGAAATGGATCCAATCTAGAGAAGTGGAGATTTAGATTAGACATTACGAAGAACTTCTTCACCATAAGGGTGGTGAGACACTGGAACAGCTTGCCCAGGGAGGTGGTAAAAGCCTCATCCCTGGATGTTTTTAAAGCCAGGCTGGATGTGGCTCTGGGCAACTTTATCTAGTGGAAACTGTCTCTGCCCATAGAAAGGGGGTTGGAGCTAGATGATCCTTGACATACTTTCCAACCCTGACAATTCTGTAATTCTAAATATAAAGAAAAGAAAATCACAGAGTGATGGGTGCTGGAACAGATATTCCAGACATATGGTGGAGATCCTTGAACCTTGACTGCAGAGCCACCTGTCAACAAGCAGGATCGAAAGTCAGTAGATGAACATGAAGTGTGGAGGTGATACCCATATTCTGGAATGTGTGTAGTCAGTGCTTAAATGTTGCAAGCTAGAAAATCGTCAAAATTCTTCTAATCTTAGGTTAGCAAGTTCTTGGGGAAATAACTTGCAGCATAGCAACTGCACTAGAAACAAAGAACTCAAGGCCCAGCTGGACAGAGTACTGGACCTTATTCTTACCCTTAAAGGATGGACTAGAAGAGCCTTGAAGTCCCTTCAAAGCTGGTATTCTATGAATCTCTGGTTCTTTGCTTTCTATATAAAAAGAATTTGCCAAAAAAAAAAAAAAAAAGTAGTCATGCAAAGCCTCAAGTCTTTAAGGACCATCATGTACCTTTAAGAGTGCTGAAAAAACACCTGTCTAGTGGATGTCTTGCTGTGACATTAGTAATTCTCCTGTAAAAGATGACCATTCACCTGCCTGACAAGGGAACTACGGCGGAACTGGTGGGAGAAACAGACCCTTGCGTATGTAAACACACTCACTCTTATTAGGTAAGCACAGGGAGACCTAATAATGACCTTCCAGTACCTGAAGGGAGTCTACAAGAAGGATGCAGATAGACTGTTTGCAAAGGCCTGTAGTGATGAGTTGAGGGGCAATGGCTTCAAACTAGAGAAGAGCAGATTTAGATTGGGTGCTAGGAACAAGTTCTTTACCATGAAGGTGGCAGAACATCGGAACAGGTTGTCTGGGGAGGTGGTTGGGGCCCCATCTCTGGAGATATTCAGGGTCAGGCTGAACAAGGCTCTGAGGAACCTGATCTAGTTGAGGATCTCCCTGCTTGCTTTAGGGGGTGTTGGACTAGATGATCTTCAGAGGTCCCTTCCAACCCAGACCATTCTGTGATTTTGTGATTTAATAAAAGGAATCCACGCATTAAAAGACAAGTTTCACTTTCCCCCCCTCATTTCCATTTCTTAGCTTACAGATGTAACTAAGGAACCATTCTTCTTTCACTGATGGAGGTTCTGCTTCTACTAGCTGTCTATTCAGCACACATACTCAGAAGGCTGTAGCTGTTGAACAAAACAGGCTTGTGAAGTACAGAGATTCCCTGCATGCAAACACAGCTTATGTCTCTAGCAGAAATGAAAGTCTGCACAGGGCAGCAACAGTACTCCTGCCATGATGGCACCCTTCCTGTTCCCATCTGGGAGCAGAGTGGGCAGCAGAAATTCAGCATCCTGCTCCCAGCATCCTGCTTCCAAGCCCACATGGCATAGTCACTAAAATGAAAGGCTTGATGAGGGTGGAGGAAGGGAAAGGAAAGTAAATTTCCATAGGCTTTCACAATTAAATGCTAGATTTACAGCTTGTGAGCAGCCACAGAGATGAGGAGATTGAGACTGGATGTTAGGAACAAGTTCTTGACAATGAGGGTGTTGAGCACTGGAACAGATTGCTCAGAGAGGTAGTTGAGGCCCCATCCCTGGAGATATTCAAGGTGAGGCTCGACAGGGCTCTAGGCAACCTGATCTAGTTGAGGATGCCCCTGCTGACTGCAGAGGGGGTTGGATTAGATGACCTTTGGAGGTCCCTTCCAACTCAGACCACTCCATGATTCTGTGCCTACATTTTACCACAAGAGCAGTATTGTCTTGTTGAAACTGTAATTTTCAAAGCATACTTCATTTTCTCTCATTTCTTAACCTTCCTCTCACTCATAGAATTAACATTGAAAGGTTCCTGGAAGAACAAATTGAAAGGCAAGGTCTCCCAGGCTGTGGGAATGTATGGAGGACATGGAACCTCCTCATTTCTGGGCCACTTGCTTCAAGAAAGGTATTGAGGTGCTGGAGTGGGTCTAGAGGAGAGCAATGAGACTGGTGAAGGGGCTGGGGGAAAGGTCTGATGAGAAGAGGCTGAGGGAGCTGGGGTTGTTCAGCTTGGAAAAGAGGAGACTCGAGGAGGACCTTATCACATTCTACAACTACCTAAAGGGAAGTTGTAGTAATGTGGGGGTCAGACTCTTCTCCCAGGCAACTTGTGACAAGAGGAGAGGGCATGGACTCAAGCTGTGCCAGGGGAGGATATTCAAGCTGAGGCTCAATGGAGTTCTGGGTGGCCAGATCTACTTGAGAATGTCCCTGCTGACTGTAGGGAGGGGTGGACTAGATGACTTTTGGAGGTCTTTGATTTGCACCAGGTTCAAAGCAGCCAAGTGCTGGGTAAGGAGCCTTTGCAGTGCTGTTAATGTGCTTCATTCCTGAGCTGCACTTCCTTAACATCTTGGCATGTGTGGACTGTTCTGGCATCTGCTTCACTTGAAATCTGCAACTTACAGCCTCAATGAACAGCTGTGTCCTTTGGAACACTCACTCTCTTTTCCCTCCCTCCCCCTCTCAATTCATTAGGAAACAATGACAGTAAAAATTACAACAGAATCATTTCAGTAAGAAGGGACATACAGCAATCATCTAGCCCAACTGCCTGTCCACTTTAGGGCTGTTCAAAAGTTAAAGCATGCTATTAAGGACATTATCCAAATGCCTTTTTGACAGGCATGGGACATCATTCACCTCTCTAGAAAGCCTGTTGCACGTTTGACCACCCTCTCAGTAAACAAATGCTTCTAATGTCCAGTCTTACAGTCATGATGCATTTACTGAGACAGAGAACTGCCAAAGTCATAGAATGGTTTGGGTTGGAAGGGAGACCTCCAAAGCAGGGACATCCTCAACTAGATCTAGTTGCTCAGAGCCTTGTCCAACCTGACCTTGGATATCTCCAGGGATGGGGCTCAGCTATCTCCCTGGACAACCTATTCCAGTGCTCCACCACCCTCATGCTAAAGATCTTGTTCCCAACATCCAATCTAAATCTGCCCTTCTCTCAAACCATTGCCCTCATCTTGTCACTGCAGCCTTTGCAAACAGTCCCTCTGCAGCCTTCTTGGAGCCCTCTTCTGCTGCTTAGATCTGCCTGGAGCCTTCTCTTCTCCAGGCTGAACAACTCCATCTCTCTAAGCCTGTCCTCATAGCAGAGGTGCTCCAGCACCCTAATCATTTTCATGGCCCTCCTCTGGACCCTCTGCATCAGGTCTATGTCCTTCCTGTGCTGAGTGCTCCAGATCTGGATGTTGTACTTCATCTGAGATCTTACCAGAGCAAAGTGGCAGAATCACTGCTCTCAACCTGCTGGTCACACTTTCTTTGATGCAGGATAAAGGGTTGTTTAACTCCTAGAAACCTTTCTCCTAAAATACAATCCTGAATATCTAAGCTGCAGCTGCTGTTGTGCTTTCATTCATGTTGATATTTGCAGTTGTGGTCAAGCATTTAACTCAGGTAAGGATGCTCTATGTACAAGCAGAATGATGATCAGTCTTATGTTTCCTCTTTTAGCATTTTTGGGGCACATTTGAGGGGAAAGTGGAATAGAAATTACTCCTCTCTTTCCTTTCAGACCTTTTGTCATTCTAAGATGTCTGGCACTTGCCTTAGTTAGTCTAGAACTTTTTTATATTACATACAGAATTTGCCTGAAACTACTCTAGGGAGCTAGGCATGAGAATCTTGAAATGAAAGACTGATTGTTACTATTAAAGCTGCTGGTAATTTAGCCTTTGACTCTGATNCAAATGCTTCTAATGTCCAGTCTTGCAGTCATCTGAGGCAGGAGGATATGATGCATTTACTGAGACAGAGAACTGCCAAAGTCATAGAATGGTTTGGGTTGGAAGGGAGACCTCCAAAGCAGGGACATCCTCAACTAGATCTAGTTGCTCAGAGCCTTGTCCAACCTGACCTTGGATATCTCCAGGGATGGGGCTCAGCTATCTCCCTGGACAACCTATTCCAGTGCTCCACCACCCTCATGCTAAAGATCTTGTTCCCAACATCCAATCTAAATCTGCCCTTCTCTCAAACCATTGCCCTCATCTTGTCACTGCAGCCTTTGCAAACAGTCCCTCTGCAGCCTTCTTGGAGCCCTCTTCTGCTGCTTAGATCTGCCTGGAGCCTTCTCTTCTCCAGGCTGAACAACTCCATCTCTCTAAGCCTGTCCTCATAGCAGAGGTGCTCCAGCACCCTAATCATTTTCATGGCCCTCCTCTGGACCCTCTGCATCAGGTCTATGTCCTTCCTGTGCTGAGTGCTCCAGATCTGGATGTTGTACTTCATCTGAGATCTTACCAGAGCAAAGTGGCAGAATCACTGCTCTCAACCTGCTGGCCACACTTTCTTTGATGCAGGATAAAGGGTTGTTTAACTCCTAGAAACCTTTCTCCTAAAATACAATCCTGAATATCTAAGCTGCAGCTGCTGTTGTGCTTTCATTCATGTTGATATTTGCAGTTGTGGTCAAGCATTTAACTCAGGTAAGGATGCTCTATGTACAAGCAGAATGATGATCAGTCTTATGTTTCCTCTTTTAGCATTTTTGGGGCACATTTGAGGGGAAAGTGGAATAGAAATTACTCCTCTCTTTCCTTTCAGACCTTTTGTCATTCTAAGATGTCTGGCACTTGCCTTAGTTAGTCTAGAACTTTTTTATATTACATACAGAATTTGCCTGAAACTACTCTAGGGAGCTAGGCATGAGAATCTTGAAATGAAAGACTGATTGTTACTATTAAAGCTGCTGGTAATTTAGCCTTTGACTCTGATAGTGCTGTTCACAGGATCACAGGATGTTAGGGATTGAAAGGGACCTCTGCAGATCATCAAGTCCAACCTCCTTGCCAGAGCAGGGCCATAATCTAGTGCAGGTCACACCAGACAGGGCTGGAAAGTCTCCAGAGAAGGAGACTCCACAACCTCTCTGGGCAGCCTGTTCCAATGCTCTGTGACCCTCACAGTAAAAAATTTCTTCCTCATATTGAGCTGGAACTTCCTGTGCTGTAGTTTACATCTATTGCCCCTTGTCCTATGACAGGGCACAAGTGAGAAGAGTTTGTCCCTTCCCTATTGACCCCCAGTCCTCAGATATTTATAAACATTGTTTAGATCCCCTCTCAGTCTTCTCCTATCCAGACTAAACAGCCCCAGGTCTCTCAGCCTTTCCTCATTAGGCAGTGCTCTAGTCCCTTCATCATCCTTGTAGCCATCCCCTCTCAATTAGATCCCTGTCCCTCTTGAACTGGGGAGCCCAGAAATGAATGCAATATTCCAGGTGGGGCCTCCCTAGGGCAAAGTAGAGGGGGAGGAGAACCTCCCTTGATCTGCTGGATACACTCTTCTTAAAGTACCACAGGATCCTATTTTCCTTCTTGGCCACAAGGGCACACTGCTATCCCATGGAGAACTTCTTGTCCACCAGGATTCCAAGGTCCTTCAACATGGTGCTGTTCTCATTTCTTTGTTTATGGGAAGTGACTGTAAACCACATCCAGTTTTCCTGAGTTTCTGACTATCAGTGACCAGGAAGAGACCTGCTGCACTTGGAAACTAAAATAAAGTCACCAAAAAAAAAAAAAAAAAATCCAAATGCTGGGCACCAAGAGTTTCTGGCACTTCCATTCACTTACAGAAGGACATTCCTGTGCCTCTACTGAGAGGGAATCCTGTTTGTTGTTGCTATTTCAAGCGCACAGGAAGCATTTCCATTGTGAATCCATATGGACACTTCTGTTGCCATTCTTTATGCAGAGAAGGTGACAGGATGCCCTCTAAGAAAACACCAGAGCTCTCATGTGTCCCCACACTGGTATATCCTATAGGACTGCCACGAAAACTTGGACCAGTTTATTGGTTAGTTGTTAATCTAACAAATGGTTAGATTAACCATTGGTCTGGGTTGGAAGGGACCTCCAAAGGTCATCTAGTCCAACACCCTCTGCAGTCAGTAGGAACATCTTCAACTAGGTCAGGTTGCCCAGAGTCCTGCCCAGACTCACCTTGAATATCTTCAGGGATGGGGCCTCAATCACTTTCCTGGGCAACCTGTTCCAGCGTTCTACCACCCTTATGCTAAAGAACTTGTTCCTAACATTCAATCTAAATCTGCTCTTCTCTAGTTTGAAGCCATTTCCTCTTGCTCTATCACCACAGGCCTTTGTAAACAGTCTCTCTCCATCCTTCTTGTAGGTCCCCTTCAGGTACTGGCAGGCTGCTCTTAGGTTTGCTTGGAGCCTTCTCTTCTCCAGACTGAACAACCCCAGCTCCCTCAGCCTGTCCTTGTAGCAGAGGTGTTCCAACCCCCTGATCATTTTCATGGCCCTCCCCTGGACGTGCTCCATCAAGTCCATGTCCGTCCTGTGTTGAGGGCTCCAGAGCTGGACACAGTATTCCTGGTGAGGTTTCAGCAGAGCAAAGTGACAGAATCCCCTCTCTTCATCTGCTGGACACATCCTTTTGATGTAGCCCAGGCTGCCATTGGCCTTCTGGGCTGCATCCTCACACTGTCTGCTCATGCCCAGCTTCTCCTCCGTCAGCATTCCCAAGGCCTTTTCCACAGGGCTGCTTTCTATCTTCTCATCCCCCAGTCTATATTCATAGTGAGGATTGTCTAGATGACAGTCTAGGGCATACAGTGAGAGTTGCTCTGAAATGCAGGACAACAGGAGTGTCCAGTGCAGTTGATAGTTGGTTCAAGAACTTTGACCCAAAGACTGGTAGTTTTTTTTAGCATGTATTTGAATGCTGTCTATGAAAAAATGAGAGGGGAAAAAAAAAAGTTAAATTGCTCATTTTAGAGCTTCTGCAATAATACTCACAGCAAGAGACTTATTAATGGTTACAACTGCAGGTTCAGTATTGCTCTTTGAATTTATTTGGGCTGTGCAGATTTGACCCATCAGAGAATGTGACCACAAAACATTGTCCTTAAATTAATTTCTCCTCTCTGCTTCATGTTTCCCAACATCAGAATACCAATTAGAGACAAACTGTCTCTCCCTAGAATAGAGTGGCACAGACCAAGCTGTTTGAATCCCCTTGCATGATGGAGAGTGGTGAGTGAAAAAAAGAATGTAGCTGGAGTGAGTCTGTTTGCCCATGAGAAATGGGAGGTCGATGGAGGCCCACTGATGCCAACAATATTTACATGACCTGCACGTGTGCCACAGTAGAATTATAAAGTCACAGAATGGGCTGGGATAGAAGGCACTTCTAAAGATCATCTAGTCCAACCAGTAACCAGGGGCATCCTTGACTAGATCAGGTTGTTGAGCCTCACCTTGAATATCGCCAGGAATGGAACCTCAACCAGCTCCCTGGGTAACATGTTTCAGTGTTCCAGTGCCTTCATGCTAAGGAACTTGTTCCTAACATCCAAGCATTATGATAATCCTATCACTCCTGCATCTTTTTCCCAATGCACCTCTTCCTGCAGATGAAGCACAGATGTGTTTTTTGTGCCACAGTAGAACTTGCAGCCAGTTCTGTTGCAGGAAGCAGTCGTCCTCTTTCCTGTATGGCTATCAAAGACCCAGCCCAGCAACTGAGCCATCTTGCAACCTCTTGTCCTGCTTTATGCATCAACACCTTACATCTACTCTATTCCTGCAGGCTCTTGCTGCCTGCCCACTCATTCAAACGCTCTGCATAAAGCCCAGTTAACTTCACATATCATGCCCTGTAATTCAGATGAACTCTGGTTCACCCTGGTGCTGCTGTTTTCAGCTCAGAACTGCATTTCTGCAAATGATGTCTGGTAAATGGGCAATTCAACCCTACTCTCACTTCATGTGATTATATCTTAACTTTGCAGATTCCAGAGTGCTTTCTAGAATGCTGTGATATTCCCCACATTCCTCCAGATCTCACTTATCTTAGTTGCAGAGTTCTGCAGCACCCCATGGATTTTGCATGGTCACAAACACGGAGAAGCACGTTCTGATACCAATAAAACACTTGTTCATTCATTTTGCTGGCTGCTGTTCGTGAGAAGGACAGAAATCAGAAACCACAAAGTTAAGCAAAACATCAGTGTCATGTTCTTATGTGATTCCCATCAAAAAAACCCTAAAGCATTGAATGACTTAGTGGTCTTTGGGGCAAAATCTTAGAAGCACGGGAAAGAGCTATCACCTCATATAAGCACAGGACACCTTCCAGTTTTCAAGGGCAGACAGAAGTTTGAGGTGTCAGAAGTATGTTATATACAAGGGATTTTCCACTCCTCAGTCTCTGGAATGAGCTCTGTTGAGAGAGGACAACTTGAAATGCTGCCTGAATCCTACAGAACCAAAGCAGGCCAAGCTGTCAGATGCAGAGCCATTGGTAGTCATACCCCCAGAACGGCCATCAGCTGCCACTTTGGCAGGAACCCAGCATTGTTTGGTGGCATTTACTGTAGGGGACTGACATCCTTTGCATCAGGGAAAGCAATTTAAGCTTTCAGAAGTCTGTATGTATGGTTATTGGGTTGTTCTGTGTGTTCAAGAGTGATTCATATCACACCTTATACTCTGACTCAGCTTAATTAGCATTGGAAAGGTCATCTCACAGCAATTTAGCTGGATGAAGTACAGGAAGTCTTACAGCATTTCCCTTCCTAGCTACAGGAGGGAAAGTCTAAGTACCTCTGTGCTTGTGCTTAGCTATGCTTTCGGTCCATAGAGATGCCATTAGATCAGCTGTGATTGAGATATTGCCACCAACCATGCTGCAATCAAAGGTTAGTTTCCCTGCAGCAGTGAATCAGAAGCAAAAATATGTTAGCTCTTTGGATGCCATCACTTAGATATGGTCTATTATCTTACAACATCTGTCACTGGTCAAAAAAAGAAAAGGATGTGTGCAAAAAGGGAGGTATCTGTAAAGGGTAGAATTTTACCTGTAGCCAGAAGAAGCTGTGTGATGTGTCTGAAGAGGAATAGGAACCAGTGAATCAGATGGGAATGCTGGCTCTAGGGCAATATGCTCCTGAATGTATCAAATTTATTAATGTGAATTTAATAGCATGTCATTAAGATAATGTCCCGTTGGCTTTACCCTCATAAATCACCTCCTACTGCATGACCTAACTGGATTGTTCCAATTTTGTTTCAATAATATTTCATAGCCTAGGCAAAACTATCCCTATATAGAACAGCGTACAGTTCATGCCCGTCTCCTACAAGAACAGCTTTGCCTGATAGATCTATGCCTCATCCAGTAGCTCCCAGTTTCTTTCCCAGATGGTAAATGTGAGGTAACCATACCACATTATTATGTGTATTCTTGTTAACAACTGTCAGGCACCAGTCTAGGTTGGGGTGCTGCCCTGCTGGAAAGCAACTCCATGGGGAAATACCTTGGAGTGCTGGTGGAAAGCAAGTTCTTCATGGGCCAGCAATGTGCCCTTGTGGCCAAGACAGCCAATGGCATCCTGGGGTGCATCAGGAAAAGTGTGACCAGCAGGGCTGGGGAGGTTCTTCTCCTCCTCTACTCTGCCCTGGTGAGACCACACCTGGAATATTGTGTCCCGTTTTGGGCTCCCCAATTTGGGAGGGACAGAGACCTGTTGGAGAGTCCAGTGGAGAGCCATGAGGATGATTAGGGCACTTGAGCATCTTTCCTATGAAGAGAGACTGAGAGCCTTGTGGCTGTTTAGTCTGGAGAGAAGGCTGAGAGAGGATCTGATCAATGTGTACAAATATCTGAGGGGTGGGTGTCAAGTGGCTGGGGCCAATCTCTTTTCGGTGGTCAGCAGAAATAAGACAAGGAGCAATGGATACAAACTGGAACACAGAAGGTTTCACCTCAACATGAGGAGAAACTTGTTTACAGTGAGGATGACAGAGCCCTGGAACAGGCTGCCCAGAAAGGTTGTGGAGTCTCCTTCTCTGGAGACTTTCAAAACCTGTCTGGATGCATTCCTGTGCAGACCAGACTAGGGGATCCTGCCTTGGCAGGGAGGTTCAACTCAATGATCTCTGAGGTTCCTTCCATCCAACATTTCAACATTCTATGATCATCACAGTTTTGCTTTCTATAGAGTGTCTAGCCATCCTTCCTTGAACTAAAACCCTCTACAAGTGTCCAACCCCATTAATTAAGGATTAAATCCATCATTAAAATCAAACTTTCAGTCAGGAAAACTCACTGCCATTTGAGGAAATGGGGAAATAAAAGAAAACAGAGAATGAACTAAAGGTATGTCAGGGGACCCAGCCTCTTTCGGGTCTAGTGCAAGGATGATAGTCAATAGGTGACCAGGAGACTGAAGTGGCAAAGAATACTTTGAATGGTAACTAAGCCCAATGGGATCATTCATTCTGTCAGCTCTAGTGCTCCTCTGTGTAGCACAGAGGTGTACTCACAGTGGCACTTCAGCCCTCCTGGGCATCTCATTTCCATATTGAGAAAGGCATAGGTCATGCAGGAAGTGACAAAATGCTGAAGTAGGAGTGAAAATGTTAACTGAGTGCCACTTGGCAGGTGTACCACTCAACAGTAAAGTTGGTTTGCTGGCAAAGAGGATAACCTGCGCAAGCACATTGAAAGTTGGGCTGTTCCAAGTAGATGAAAGACATTTTGGGAGGTAATTTGACCCAGCACTGTACAGTCTCTATGGAGTTGACTATGATGGCTGAGTGAAGTCAGATCACAGAGGAAAGACTGGACACACAAGTTGCATGGATGTTGAAGGCTGCAGAAGCACTATGCAGAGAACCAGACACCTATTTTACAATCACACTCTCAAGCCTCTAGCTTCCGTGACTGGCTGACATGACATGATAGCTACTGAATACACAAGACCTCCAGGGTCTTGACTCTTAAAGACACAAACTGACCCTCACTGTTTAGCCCAGTATGTTAAGGCAAACAGGCTTACACAGCCTCTTCCTTTAACTTCCTTCCTTCTTCTAGAAACCAGGGGTTCCCGATGTTCTGAACAACACATTGCACAAACTTTCTACCCTTTATTTCCTAAAGGAGCTAATCTGGTGGTTCTCATAAGTGCATGTCCTGTCCTCCAAGGATAAACTCCGTGCACATCTCAATAACTACTTAGGCAGTGCAAGTTATTCCAGCAGATTATAACATGACAGGGAAATCACTCAGCAGAGTGCAACACAGGTGGGAGGTGTTGGCTGGAAAAAGTTCAAGACTAGAACAGCAGACCCAAGAGAGAGAGCAGAGTGAGAAGCAATCTGTGCTCATGGCAGCAGAAAGCAGGGCTTTATGTGCTGGTTTTACTTCATTGTGTGATCTCATAATCATGTTTACCTCCAGAAGTTACCAGCAACACATTCCCCCAGAAACACCTCTCTCACATCTGTTTCCATCAGCACTTCCCTGGACCTTAGCTAGACTGCTCAAGGGAGCTAGAAAGCCACTGAAATTCATCCTTGGCAGTCTTAGGATGCAGTGTAAGGATGGCCAACCCTTGCATTCACAGCCATACATAGTTCACTTGAGGCTAAACTTGCTTTGTCTTGGTGCCCACTGGGATAACTGATGCTCACTTCTAGCTCAGCACTGGACTGAGGTGGTGACATGCTTGGAGGTGCTTCCCATAACACACACACACACAAAAGAAAATCCAGAGGGGAACAGCTGCCACCCATTGGGAGCTCCTTTAGCTGCACAGTCAATGTGAATGTCACCTCTCTACCACCATGGAGCATGTTCAAAGCAGGGGAGTTGTACACAGGTCAAGAACACAGTAGCAAAAACAAGGCAAGGATAATCTGCTGGGTATTAGCACAAGGATATGTGTAATGAAAGGTCAGATAGTTCAGGAGAAGCCCCTTTGATGTTTCAGATCTGCCTGACATCTGAGGAGTCAGCTGCCTTATGGAGTTGGCCGCAGGAGCTACTGTTTTTCTTGGGCTTTTTTCCCCATGCCTGCTGCATGCAAAGCAAGGACACATTCAGAACTCCTGATCGGACAGATCTGCCTTCAAAATCCTTGCTTGTAGGAACAAGGGCACCCCAAATCCTGCAGGATTAGTGCAGCCAGTGTTAGGGAGCTGTTTTTAACAGAAAGAGCCCACAGGTCATTTTCCTTTCTCTTCCCCTGTCAGCCAGCTAGTATGTCCCCTTCTCTAGCTGGGGCTGCCATCCAAGAACACAGATTCAGAATAGCTCTGCTGCTGGGCTACTGCTTTGCCTCTTTAGCTCCTCTTCTAACTAAAAGCAGCTAGTACAGTCCCAGCCTTGCTAAGCAGGTTAAATGCCTGAGGAGTTTTGCTGGAGGCTGCATGTGGATCATGACTGAGAAACAAGGGTGGGCAGCCACCTCAGGGAGCCATGTCCTTCAGATGGAAGGAGGGGAGCAAAACCTTTACAATCCTGCTTTTTGGACTTGTAGCATAACCTTAGTGTTGCTAACCAAGGCAAATTCTAGCTTCAAGGAGTCAGGGCTATATATAAGCCAGCAGCTCAGCACCTGACCTGGCTTTATTCAGTGAGCATGTCTTAATATGCTTTGGATATGATTGTCCTTGGAGGGGGGAAACGAGCACATATTTGAGTGCAAAATTCTAGTCTTTCATTAGAGAGGCACTCACTGACTTCTCATCTGGTAGAAGAGAGGGAAGCAAATGAAGCTGACATTTTGTCTGCATAGAACTGGAGATGTGTCCATCCACTAAAAAGAAATGGTGCTGGATACTGCAAAGGAAAGGGCTTCTCTGTGCTCAGGTTTC
The DNA here is from genome assembly GCA_013399055.1 of Ramphastos sulfuratus. NCBI lineage: Eukaryota > Metazoa > Chordata > Aves > Piciformes > Ramphastidae > Ramphastos > Ramphastos sulfuratus. Next base: position 35,350 of record WBNM01015110.1, on the reverse strand, counting down.
TCTGAATTAGATTTATTTGGGGATGCAGGTGAGCTGCTGGTGCTGCTACAAAACCTCTCCTGTCCACAGGGTTCTTGGTAACATTTTCTTCATGGCTCCCAAATGTGCTCCTACAAAATCTCTCCCGTCCACAGAGCTCTTGATAACATTTTCTTCATTGCTCCCAAGTGCCTCTTCTATTTTTGATGGAGGTTAGAGGAAAACTCCCACTGCCTTTGAAACACAAATGTCTTCTCACTGCAGCCAGCTGCGTCAGTCCTGAACCTTTTGCAAACCAATTCCTTTTTTGAGGTATTCCACTTAGAACAGGAATACACTGCCCTGTTCCCTGAGGAAAGTGCTCCAGTCCTACCCCAAGAGCTGCATCATGGCTCATCTCAGGTCATTTGCTAGCATCTGCAAAGTCATCTAGACTTGGCTGCAGTCTGCTGTGCTGAACTGAAGCAGAGCTCCCCAGCTCCACAGCCACTGCGCATTAGCGCTGGCAGGGCAGCAGCCAGTGCAGCACACAGAGAAGCAAGGCAGCCTTGCCATGACCTTACAAAGTCAGTGAGCTTGAAGTGGAAAAGAGCCGGCCCCTTGCCCTTCCCTCATTTGTAAGCCAGTCTCTTGTAGCAGGGCACAGTAAGTGACACCTGTCATGGCCTCCATTTTCAATTTCCCAGTTGCTCTTCTACCTCTTCCTTCTCATCTGTGATGGAGGACAGGAGAGGTTACTGGATCACCTGGTTATTTCCAGCTGTCATCATGCCCCTGACTGCCATGACTCAGTTTAGGAAACAGACCTAAACAGTCCAGAAGTCAAGGACTCAAGTCTGACATCAGATCATTTCTCTTACCCAAAACTCAGGTCATGCGGCTGTGCAACCCAGGCAAATATCTCTAGGTAACTCAGACTACTATCCCATTCCTTTATAGAAGACTGTCCCTCAGTCCTTAAAGGACAGCTTCACCTCATAGGATTTTCAAGGTAGGAACTTCTGAGCAAAGCCAAATCACTATAAAAATAATCATATAAAACCACAGAATGTTAGACGTTGGGGACCTCAAAAGATCTTCCAGTCCAACCCCGCTACCAGAGCAAGATCACCTAAAGTAAGTTGCACAGGAATGCATCAAAGTAGGTTTTGAATGTCTCCCAAGTAGAGTCCAGAACCTCTCTGCACAGCCTGCTCCAGGGCTCTGCCACCCTTACAGGCAAAACATTTTCCGTCCCCTCCCATGGATCCCCCTCTGCTCTATCTTGCACCTATTACCCCTTGTCCTGTCATTTGACTTCACGGAGCAGAGCCTGGCTTTGTCCTCCAGACACTGCCCTGCACATCTTTATCAACATGAATGAGGTCACCTCTCAGGTTCCTCTGCTCCAAGCCCCAGCTCCCTCAGCCTGTCCTCAGCAGGGAGATGTTCCACTACCTTCAGCATTTTTGTGACGCTGCACTGGATTATTTCAAGCAATTCTCTGAGGTCCTTCTTGAACTGAGGCGCCCAGAACTGGACACAAGATTCCAAATGTGGCCTCACCAGGGCAGAGTAGGGAAAAAAAAAAAAAAAAAAAAAAAGATAACAAAAGTGGCCCAACCAGGAAAAAGTAGAAAAAAAAAAAAAAAAAAAAAAAGACAGGAGAAGAAAAAAGTTAATCCTATCTGGATTCACCCACAATGTTCTTTAATTCCACAGCTCTTCTAGGACTATATAGCATGAAAGGGATGTCTAGATAGGTGTGTGAATCTATTTCACATACCAGTAACCCCCATAGCTTGTGTCTATAATACTCTCATGCTTACATAGAGGAGAAGGATGAAAAATCTCTCAAATGACAGCTGCAGTTTAACAGGTCACTTTTTCCTCTTCTCATACTGACGCAGAGTCCCTGTCTGCTAAACTGGGAACACCACTTTCACCTGGGAAATGCTGCTCTTACGGGATTCCAATCTGAAGTCAGAGCTGACTTTTTTCTTGTCTGAGGAGGCAGTGAGCTGCGTGATCCTCACTTCTGGCAAAGGAGCAAGGAACTCATGTGGCACAGAACAGCTTTTGACAAAAGAGCTGCAGGAAGTTGCCCCTACTTTGGGCACTGCAGGAACCAGAACACTAGGGCAGGCTTTCTAGGGACACAAGGATTAGCCACAGCAGATGAAAAATGACAGTAACAGAAGATAAAGTACTCATTGCTAATTTAATTCTCCTCTTAGTGATGCATGTACTTTTGATTTGTGAGGCTACTGCTGCTGCCGTGAAGTTCAACACCAATGAACTGTCAGATGCAGATGGAAAACTGAGCATTTCTGAACATCACCAGGACAGGCTGAAGGGTTGGACATGGAGAAATTTAATGAAATTCAACAAGGGCAAGTGTAGAGTCTTGCACTTCAGAAAGAACAATCCCAGGGATCAGTATAGATTGGTGACTGACCTGCTGCAAGGCAGCAAAGGGGAAAAGGTCCTGGGGCNCCAGCTCCTGACATTCTGTGACTTCCGATGGCTTCTGTGAAAGTGCACAGGGCTTCCTTTTCTTGCCACTTGCACAGCTAAATAAATGTGATCCATCCTCTCCCAACCAAGAGAGGTTCTGCCTACAGAGTGTAAACACAGAGGGTTTGCTGTAATTTTAAAAGGGGTAAAGAATATTGCTCTACTGGTTCTCCACTAATGTGGCCCAGCAGTTGAGCTAACTTAGCTTTCTCTCCTGTAGTCCAGTTCTCACACTAAATCACAGAACCACAGAATGTTAGTGGTTGGAAGGGACCTCCAGAGATCATAAAATCATAGAATGGTCTGGGTTGGAAGGGACCTCCAAAGAGCATCCAATCCAACCCCCTCTGCAGTCAGCAGGGGCATCGTCAATTAGATCAGGTTGCCCCAGAGCCCTGTCAAGCCTCACCTTGAATATCTCCAGGTATGGGGCCCCAACCACCTCTCTGGGCAACCTGTTCCAATGTTCCACTACCCTCATGGTAAACAACTTGTTCTTAACATCCAACCCCCTCCCCTGCCAAATCAGTACCGACTGTTGGTCCAGCCAGAGATGTACCCAGTCTCCATCAGTTGTGTGTGCCACAAGCTGTGGACCAAAAAGGTGCCAGGAGGGAATCCTGATAAAATCTCACTTCTGAGGCTCCCCAGTTCTCTGAAATGTAGGAATGTTGATGCTGCATTGTCTGCCAGCACCAGGACATTGCGAAAATTGTACTCTCTGTAGGCACGCTTCAGAATGGGTGGGTTTCACCATCTGTCTCCTGTGCACTGCAGAGAGCACAACAACTCACTCTGCACATGGTCTGGCATGCACCAGGAGATAGTAATGTCTTCAGCTCTGGCTCAGAGTGGGCAGATGTGAGCAAATAGGATTTAGCAATTCATCCCTGTGTTGCTTCAGATTTGCATCGCTGTAACTCCACTGAATTGCACAGAGCTAAGCTGGAGTAATACCTCACTGAATCTCCTGTTCCTTCCCCTACCCACACACTGCCCACTCCAACTACAGCTTTTACACAATGGCCTACGGACAGGTGTGTTTATGGAACAAAAACATTTTAAGAATGAAGCGCTGGCAAAAGAGATGGCTTGGGGAAAATTACTTTCTCCATGAAACCACCTATGAAATGCACTGTGGAACCAGAGCATCAAAGATCAATGATAGTACTTAGCACCTAGAGAGTGATTTTCATCCACAGAACTCAATTCGGACTACAGCAGAGGGCAGAAAGTGTTACCTGTAGCTAGTTGAAAGAGCTAAGGAAGGGAAACAACAGAATCCATGTTCCCTGACCCCCAAACAGCCTATTCCAGTTCTGTAATTACAAAAAACCAAAGTGCAGATAGGTTAAAGGAAAGGAAGCTGGCCGCCAGGTGGTCTTCTCTCCAAACACATCTCAATGTACTGTGAGTGGATGATGTCAAAGACGTCAGATTTACAGATCCTGCTGATTTCTCTTAGCAACCCTGACAGTTGCCAGGAAACACTGACTTGCTGTTACTACGGTGACACAGGGTACCAAAGCCACATGCTACACAACACCCACCTACAAGAGAACAGAAGTACTCACCTTCACTCTCTCCTTATTTCACAGGTGAAGAGGTGGGTAGGGAACATCTCCACTCAAGTCACTGTAAACCAGACCTGGCGTTCCTGCCATCTTTGGTCTGAAAAGGACTTTGACCACCAGGACATATCACCAGCAGGGTTGGTATTCCACCCTACTTAGCCAGCACCCAGGAGATGTTGCTGGGGACTGACACAGACACTAAGGAAAGGTCACAAGTTTCATAAGAGCTGGCACAAGAGGAACACTGCAACAGCATGGCAGAGATCTATCAAGAAACACCATCACTAGAAAGCAGCACAGAAGAGGGAGAAGAAGTCCTATCACTTGTCTCATTGGATGGCACTACAGCATATTCTACAAGGACCAGTAGCAGGGAGAGGATGAAGCACTTTTTCTACTTTTTTGTTTACTTGGCACATCTCAGGTCTTGAACAGAGGTACATAGCTGTACAGGGCTAACTACTAAGTCCTTTTGAGGGATCCACCATTCAGGGTATGGACTGAGTGAGCCAACCTCCTGCACAGGCAGAGACAGACAGCCTGCTTCAGAATCATATAGGGGATTGTCTGCCTAGTCCAGCAGCTTACAGGTTTGCATTGTGCCACCACATTAATACAGAAAGCCACCAGGAAGCCATCTTGCAAAGATGACAAGGAGGCTTGGTTACACATCCTCTAGTCTGCTCATGACCCCTGACACTTTAAACCTATGTCCCTATACAAAACAGCTACAGGGTCACAGCTCTGGCTTTGCAAATGTGTTAACTCTGTCTTCTCCTGCCTTGGAAGAAACCAAGCATGAGTCCAGACAGAGCCTTTTGGAAGACTGAACTACCTGTATCTGCCAATGACAACTCTGAACTTGGCATCAGCACAGATGCCTTCTGTAAATGACAGCTCTGAACCTTGACACCAACACCGATGCCTACCTCGTCTTGATAAAAGACCATAGAATGGCCTCGGTTGGAAGTGACCTCCAAAGGTCTTCTAGTCCAAACCCCTCTCCTCATCTTTAATATCTCCATGGATAGGGCCTTAACCACATCCCTGGGCAACCTGTTGCAGTGCTCCACCACCCTCATGGTAAAGAATTTGTTCCTGAAAGGGATGAGTTTTCTTTCCCTGTTGTGGAGAGGAAAAAATACCTTGGATGTTTATCTCCTGGCCTAAAACTGGTTAACTCTACTTCACATCCTGAAGATAAAGTGGAAATGAAGGTGGATGGAAAGACAGACCACCAGACACACCCACTCTTCCCCATCACTAGCCTTTGTGGAAGCAAGCCAAGTTGAGCACAGTGTTCTATCCAAATGGATGGTGCCAAGTCCTTCCCTCCTGCAAAGGGAACAGCAGGGGATACTTTCCCTGCATCCTCATTTAAAGTAGCACAGCTCCCCACCACAACTCACCCAGCAGATGAGGTCAAACACTACAAAAGAGTTCTAGACCCGCCAGTTTGCCACACATCATAGCCAGGAGGATTATTTCAATAAAAGCAGATATTAATCTCTGATCATCTTGCTCCAAAAGTACAGATTACTGCAGTATGAGCCACGGGGTAGGGGAAAAGAAAAAAAAAAAAAAAACAAAACCAAAAACAAACAAACAAACCACATAAAAAGCAGCTGACAACAAATCAAACCAAAACATTTTTCTCAAAATGGGGAACAATGCGGGGAAAAAAAAAAAATCACTTTTTTAGATCAGTCCAAAGGCTGATTAGAAATGTTTCACCTACAACTCCTATCAGAGAATACAGGCAAAATATTTTCTGTAGAATCTAAGCACATAGAAGCCATTTCACCTCTTGGTCTGATCTCATATTCCACAGTTTTCACCTTCACTCATTCACTTCTTCACCAAGCTCAGCGAGAGATAATCAGCTAAAGCTTCTACTTCCTAAAAGCCATTCAGTTGTGAAAAAGTGAAGGTGATACTTACCTGGATCACTTCCAGCAGAAGAAAACCACCAGTTTCAAAACAGGCCCTAATTTTCTGTTCACTTACAGACAAAGGAAAAACTAGATCCTTTGGCTCCAACCAGTGACAGGCACAAACATACACCTATAAGCATTCAGTCCATTATACTAATATTGTTAGCACATTTTAAAGCTATCCATCACCAGGGGCATTTATTATTTATCCAGCTTTGAAAGAATATCAGCCCCCAAGCTGCAGCTGAGATCATCAAACACATTCTTCCTCCATCCTATCTGATTGAATAGCAATGGAAATCCTGGCTGGGCTTTCTGACTGCGGGAGCTATGCCAGCTGACCTCACTCCATGCTTCCAACCATCCTATTTGTGCAACCACACAGCCGCCTTCTGCCTTGGGGCAGTTGCCCAGGGAGATGAGTAGTCTGGAATTACAGTAAGTTTGGATGTGAGGTATGAGTTGTGTTAGGAACTGTGAGTGTCTTCTTACAGCTGAAATAAGCAGACCTCCATATTATGGCCAAATTGTAAGGTTTACAAAGCATAATATTCCAAACGGTCATCAGAGAATTCAGTGTCTTAGATTTCCAAGACAGACTAGGGACAAAGTTCTAATTTAAATTCAATGAGAACGAGTTTGCTTCTCCTCCTGGGTACATCCCAACCTGAACAAACTCAATATTTAGCTTGAAGCTTCAAATACCAACCAGGGGGCAGTGGAAGTGGCATTTATATAGTGGCTTGAGTTTTCTCTGATATTTAAGGCAGATTCAGTAAGGAAACAAAAATCTCTTAGTTAGAAAAAACTCTTGAACAGATTCCCTGTGATTCACTGTGTTCTTTCTTCCATCTGTTTCCCTTTAGTATCCAATGCAGCTACACATTAACCTCACATTTTAAGAATGAATTATAAAGGCTATAGAGAGCTTTATACTCTGCCATGCAAAGGCTCCGTAAGGCTAGGCTAAAAGAATTTAAGACTTCTAAGTGATGTCTTTCAGCACAACCCTTGTCAAACTCTCCCAGCAGCACAACACTGGAACACTAACCTGCTTACCTATGCAATAAGCTGTGTCAACTCTTGGCTTCTGCTGTGTTGCCATGTCTTGCCTTCCCCCCATCATTTCCCGCCGCCCCCCCCCATATTTTCCCGCAATCCTTATTTTCTACTCGTGAGCTAAACCTAAGTCTTTCCTCAGCTCTGCAGCCATGAAACTCCACCAGGCTTCATTGTCAGGAGTTAACTGCTTCTTTCTGCTGCATGCTGATCAACCTTCACATACCCAATCACAGGTTGAAGCTCTGCCAGCTGCTGGCAGGTTCTATGAAAGCAGCAGTCATCCTTTCTGGGCTTGAGTCAGCCTCTGCAAGTCAGACCTGACACAAACTGCTGGGAAAGGAGCCATTGAGGTGCTTTGCAGCACAGCTAAACCCTCAGAAGTGGTTGCACCAAGGGCATAAGCTTGCAGGCAGCAGTTTTTAACAGCCTCCTCTGCTACAAACAACCTAAGTAAATTCCGCTTATGAGGAGCAACTGAGAGAGCTGAGTTGTTTACTCTGGAGAAAAGGAAGCTGAGGGCAGACTTTCTGTCTCTCTGCAACTAACTGAAAGGAAGTTGGATCCCCACACCTCTGGAGGTGTTTCACAGATGCAGAGATGTGGTACCGAGGGCCATGGTTTAGCATCACACTTGGTAGAATCAAATGGTTGGATGCGATGACCTTAAAGGTCTTTTACAATTGAAACCATTCTCTGATTCTATGAATTGCTTCTAGAACAGCCCTGTCCATCCTGCCTTCTCCGGCCTGCTTCTTTACCTCACACAAGCCCAGGAACCCCCTGTTCTTACAGCTAGTGTTGGAGATATTTAGGGATTCTCTGGATCAAAAAATCTTGTGGTTTGGTGGTTAAACTCACCTTTAATTTTCAGAGGAAATATCCCACCCATGATACTCTGTGGTATTGAAACACTCACTGAGATCTGAGCCACCAGTGGGACACAAGAGAAAAATCACCCAGGGACCTTTATTTTCACAGATGGCATTGGTAGTGAGTGGAAACAGATGGCCAAGTGGTGCTTGTTCTTACCTATTGTCGAATTACCTCTGGGATAAGTTGAATTTCAGTAAGCTAAGTTTCATTTATGTATCAGTAAGTGAAATTTAACTGGTGTCACTTGAGCTGCCATACAAACAGACCACCAAGCAACTTTGTATTATCAGTGATATTTGTGGCACAGTTAATCACAGAGAGATTTAGTTCTCAACTTCAGGCATTTGGTGCAGCCATCTGGGCTCGTAAAGTTAATGAACAGAACTAGAGCTCTCCACGACATATTGTCTCCTTTAAGCCAGACAACTTGAGCTTTTTGGTTCTGGATATCATAGTTGTTGAGATAGCTTGGTCAGAATTAAATGCCTATGTCTTTGCCAGAGATGCCTAGAGTTAAATGAGGTAGATCCTGTTCTGGATGCCTGACATTGTAAAGGAATTTTCTGATCAGCTTTGTAACTGTGGAGTCATAATTAAATTTTTATTGTATCATGACAGCATTCCTGTCTCCCTGAAGATTCATGAACTTGAGGTTCTACCTGGGGCATTTCATATCTGCCCTATCTGATGCCCCTACCTACACAAAAAATAATAAAAAAAAAAATTTCAAATTGTAAGATCAACTACGTCAGAATGTTTTTTATAGGGAAAAATATTTCTAAGTACTCAGTTTAGATTAATGACACTATCACAGAGTGGCTTAGGTTGGAAGGGACCTTAGACATCATCTACTCCAACCTCCCCACAATAGGCAGAGACACCTCTCAACTAGACTCAGCTGCTCAAGGCCTCATCCAACCTGGCCTTGAACACCCCAAGGGAGGAGGCAGCCACAACCTTCCTGGACAACCCATTCCAGAGTCTCAACACCCTCCTACTGAAGAACTTCCTAAGATCCAATCTAACCCTGCCCTCCCTCAGCTTCAAACCATTTCCCCTTGTCCTGTCTCTAGACACCCTCAGGAAAAGTCCCTCTGCAGCCTTCCTGGAGGATCTCTTCTGCAAGGCAGCTCTAAGGTCCCCCTGGAGTCTTCTCTTCTCTTCTCCAGGCTGAACATCCCCAGCTCCCTCAGCCTACCCTCACAGCAGAGGTATTCCAGCCCTTGGATCATCTTTGTGACCTCCTCTGGACTCTCTCCACCAGCTCTGTGTCCTATGCTGAGGACACCAGAACTGGAGGCAGGATTGGAGGTGAGGTCTCAGCAGAGCAGAGTCAAGGGGCAGAATCCCCTCTCTTGCCCTGCTACCCACACTCCTCTGGCTGCAGCCCAGCACAGGGCTGCCTTCTGGGCTGCATGAGGGCACTGCTGGCTCCTGGGGAGCTTCTCAGCAACAAACACCCCCAAGTCTCGTTCTTCAGAACTACTCTCAACCCACTCTGCACCCAGCCTGAATTAGACCATTACTGCTTTCTCCTCAATCTTGTCATGCAATGCAGTTGTTGCTTTGATAGTGTCTACCCCAAGATCTGAGCCAACAAATACCCAACCCTTGAACAGAGCCTGGTGTTTGTCAGCCATCTCATCACAGCCACTGCTGATGGATATTGATTGTTAGCTAATTAACTGATTGACATCTTCCCAGTTTTATTGCTTTGTTAAAGAGTTTATCATCAGTTCTGTCAGAAAATGCAAAAAGACTTCATTATTATAGTCCTAATAATTGAAGACTCCAGCTGAATAATAAAATACAAGACACAAAATCCTTATCATTTGTTCTTCCTTGTTCTTCTGGTGTGACAAAGCAAAGTGAATGATGGTTCACTAACCTGTTTCACTTCTTCACCTCAGATATTGTATCTGATTGTATCTGCTTATGACAAAGAAAACATTGCTAGAAATAAAGCCAGGTATTAGAAGCATCACAGAATGTCAGGGGTTGGAAGGAAACTCAAAAGCTCATCCAGTCCAACTCCCCTGAAGAGCAGGATCACCTATATCAGATCACACAGGAACACAACCAGGCAGGTCTTGAGTATCTCCAGAAAGAGAGACTCCACAACCCTCCTAGACAGTCTGTGCCAGGGCTCTGTCACCCTCACAGTGAAAAAAATCCTCCTCATGTTTCCATGGAACTTCCATGCCTCAACTTCCACTCATTGCCCCTTCTCCTGTCATTGGGCATTGCTCACCAGAGCCTGGCTCCATTCACGTGGCACTCACCCTTTACATCTTTATAAACATGAATGAGGACAGCCTTTATTTCCTGGCATTCTGAGAGGCAATCCAAACTAGTCCTTCACTAGTCTCAGAAGGCATCAATCAGATGAGTTAACATTCTTGTAGACCTATCATCCAAGTACATTTTTTCTTTGTCTCTAGTGTACTACTGGCTCATCTTTAAGTTGATTTTCCTGATCAAGATACCCCCAGCTACTCTATGAATTGACCTTGCTCCCTCCTTAGAAGAAAACTAAGCATATTTCACAAACATTAAATTTGAGATGAAGCTCATCAGTTTTGAGATTGTTCAAAACACAGCTGGACTAGGAGCTGACCACCAGGGTCTAGCTTTGAAGTTAGACCTGCTTGAAATAAAAGGTTGGCCAACATGACCTCCACAAGGCCCTCCTGAAGTAAATTTTGCTGTTTTATTCTTTATGGCCAAGAGTCTATAACTATACATATATACAAAGAGAAGTCCTTCATCTGCCTCAGAGTGAGTCATAAAAGAGCAGATTTAGATTGGATGTTAGGAACAGGTTGACCACTGGAACAGGTTGACCAGGGAGGTGGTTGAGGCTCCATCCCTGGAGATATTCAAGGTGAGGCTTGATAAGGCTCTGGGCAGCTTGATCTAGTTGAGGATGCCCCTGCTGACTGCAGAGGGGGTTGGACTGGATGACCTTTTGAGATCCCTTCCAACCCAGACCATTCTACGATTCTATAGAGCATCAAAAAGCAGCTTTTAAAAGCTGGCATCTGTCTGGACAACAGGTGAACAGATGCCCTCAGTGCATCCTTGCAGTGATGAAAGTTAACTATATAGCAACGAAGGAAGAAAAAAGCAGGCCAAGGAAATTCTTTTACCCTATTTTTGCATTGCAGGTAAGATCTTGAGATGTCCCTCTCATACCCTAGGTCCCTGGGTCTTACACCCTAGCCCAGGCTGAGGCCCTCTAGGTGATGTTTAGCATGATTTGGGAGGAGAGCTGAGTAACACAGACATATATGTTTAGCATGTATTCAGTTTTGCTCACTGCCATTATGAAGGGTGTCAACTTTAATATTAAAACTACAGATAACTAGCCAAAGATCTTTGTCCTGGCTCCCTGGCCTCAAAATCTGGTTTTGTAGTTGGATGCTTCTGTTGTTTGAGCCCTGCTTCATTAATTTTAGCCAAAACCAGAGTCATAAAACTCACTCCTCCAGCTCTTCAGCAGGACAGTTTTGTGGCTCTCCATTTAACACAAACACCTGATTTTGTGATTGGTCCTGAAGTGTGCTAAATCAACTTGCCTTCCAATTATCCCACATGTCTGTTCACCACGTCAAGACCCTCTCATTTTTGGGTTCCTCGATTGTCATAGGTCTCAGGAGAAATAACATCAGGTACTATTACAGGTTGGGGGCTGCCCTGCTGGATGGCTTCTAGAGGTCCCTTCCAACCTCTAAGGTTCTGCAATTCTGTGATAGGTGAAAAAAAAAAAAAAAAGTATATCTTACATTTTAAATGTTTACAGGCAGGAGGTTACCTGTGTGAATGTCTGAAATTGATTAAAATCAAGTGCAACTCTAATACTTGAACTCAGTAAGGAATTATCATAAATTTAGTTAGCACATGAACTAAATGAAATCTTCCTATTAACAGAGATACATGAGATGGAACTTCCAAGTAGGAGGCCATCTAGGTATTGTTGTTCTGTACATACAGGTTGGAAAACCCAGGGGGCTGGCTTCCAGAAAGAAGAGATGCCATTAAAAATAAGGTTTCCCAAAAAGAAGCAGAAGTCTCAGGAAGAACAAGATGAAGATCTTGATTGGAGGAAAGATCCTAAAAGTGGAGGGAAATCCTAGAGATCAGATTGCTGAGTGGAGACTCATGTAGGGGAAGATCCAGGAACCTTGTCCCCTGAGACTGGCACATGCAAGGAGTTGCATAGCATGAATTGACCTTTCTGGACCAGCAGTAACTTCCTGCTGAAACTCAAAGTTGAGACTTAGGGATTGCAGTGTTGGGTTGGGAGAAGCAAAGGAGTGATTGAACGTCTGAAATAAGAAGAATAAGAGATGAAATGTCATTGGTTATTAAATAAACCCCATCTGAGGCATCTTGGTTTGTGGAAGCGAATGACTGAGTGATCTGGTTGCTGCTTCTCACTAACTATTGGGTTATTATAGAGAAGAGGGAGCCAGACTCTTTCCAAAAGTTCACAGCAGATGAAATTCACACAGTCACAGATGGTTAAAATTCAAAATTGACTTTGATATAACGAAACAAAATAAATCTGAGAATGGTTCAGCACTGAATCAGGTTTTCTGAAGAGCTGTGCAAGAAGCATTTAAAATTCAACTGGACAAGACCCTGAGACACTCAGTCTAGCTCTGAGTCAGATTTCTGAATCTCATCCTGCTTTGACAGGACCTAATAGCTGCCTTCCAGTACCCAAAGGGATCCTACAGGAAGGCTGGAGAGGATCTTATCTGCTCTGCTGAGACCATACCTTGAATACTGTATCCATTTCTGCTGTCCCCAGCATAAGAAGGACACAGAGTTATTGGAGAGAGTCCAGAGGAGGCCACAAAGATGATCTAAGGGCTGGAGCACCTCTGCTGTGAGAATAGGCTGAGGGAGCTGAGGTTGTTCAGCCTAGTGAAGAGAAGACTCTGGGGAGACCTTAGAGATGCCTTTGAATAGCTGAAGGGATCCTCCAGGAAGGCTGCAGAGGGATTTTTCTTCAGGGTGTCTAGCGATAGGAATAGTGAGAATGGATTTAAGCTGAGGGTGAATAGCTTTAGACTGAATCTTAGGAAGAAGTTCTTCAGTAGGAGAGTATTTGGACTCTAAAATAGGTTGCCCAGAGAGATTGTGGCTTCCTCCTCCCTTGGGGTGCTCAAGGCCAGGTTAGATGAAGCCTTGAGCTGCCGAGTCTAGTTGAAAGCTGTCTCTGCCCATAGCAGGATGGTTGGAGTAGATGATCTCTAAGGTCTCATCCAACCTAAGCCATGCTACGATTCTATGACAGGTGGCTGTACAGGATGACCTCTAGAGGTTCCTTCCAACTCAAGCTACTCGACAATTCCAGAGCAATACATAAAACCATCACAGATGTTATACAGAAAAAGTATTGCTAAGAAAAGGATCAAGGATCATCAAGTTCAACTGATACTCCTACTCTACAAAGTTCACCCTTAAACCATATCCTCAAGGATCACATCCAAATGACTTTTAAACACATCCAGGGTTGGTGACTCAACCATCTCCCTGGGCAGTTCATTCCAATGTCTGAACACTCTTGCTGGGAAAAAAAATATTCCTAATGTCCAGTCTAAACCTACCGAGTGGCGGCTTGAGGGCATTCCCTCTTGTTCTATCACTATTTACCTGTGAGAAGACACCAGCACCAACTTCTCCACAAGGTCCTCTCAGGTAGCTGTAGACAGCTATGAGGTCTCCCCTCAGCCTCTTCTTCTTCAAACTAACCATCCCCAGCTCCCTCAGTCACTCCTCATCAGATTTACTCTCCAGGCCCTTTCTCAGCTTCGTTGCCCTCCTCTGCACTCTCTCTAGCACCTCCACATCCTTCTTGTATTGAGCTGCTCAAAACTGGACACAGTAGTTGAGATGTGGCCTCACCAGAGCGGAGGCCAAGGAGACAATCACCTCCCTACTGCTACTGGACACAGCATTTCTAATCCAAGCCAGGATGCCATTGGCTTTCTGTGCCACCTGGGCGTGTTACTTGTCTAATTTCAAATTAAGTTACCCTTCAGAGTAGAGAATGAACATCTTTCAGATCTGCCTAAGAAAATGTCACTTGTTTATTTAACTTGTTTAACCTGTTTAAATTGTTTAACTTGTTTTAGAGGTAACGCTCTACTTATTCATGTGAAGCAACCTCAGCCAGGTGTGACTAAATCCAGTTCACAGGCCAAGAACCTTGAGTCTGTCCACTTAAAGCACAACAAGGCACAACAAGGCTTTGATTTAATTCTTTAGGTCAATCAGAATTAAAATAAGCAATGCACTTTAAGCAACCTTGAGCTAGAAGGGTTGAAATAAATTTCCAAAACTCTTATGGTACAAAGGAAGCATCACCTTACCATCAAGCTCTTTTTATCTAAACCAAGGCAAAAAAAACCCCAACCAATCAACCAACCAAAGAAAGCCAATTATAAGCTCCCCTACATAACACAAAGTCATAAAGGCGTATCACTGAAAAGGTGATGCAAAACATAGAGTGTTATGCAAATAAAACTCATTGATATATGAAGCTGGTACAGCTCCTGAGTATAAAGAAATCTCCTTCCTAGGCACCTAAGGGCATAGCTGGCTTAAAAGAAAAGAAAAAAGGCCATAAAAGCTAAAATCACTTATGTTATACATTGGTGCCAATATTTTAATGCTGATAGAGATGTGCATACTCATGCCAAGGGTGAATCTGGCCCAGGGTTTCCTTCACTGGTGAGTCATTTCTATATATCACTAACTGTTACAAGGAGAGCAAAGATGGATTACAGAATCACAGAAGGCTGTAGGAGACCACAAAAGCTCTTCTAGTCCAACCCCCCCATGACAGAGCAGAATCACCTATACCAGATCACACAGGAACACATCCAGGCAGGTTTTTAATATCTCCAGAGAGGGAGACTCACAACCCTCATGGGCAGCTTGTTCCAGTGTTCTGTCACCCTCACAAGGAGAAAATTCCTCTTCGTGTTTCCATGGAACCCCCTATGCCTCAACTTCCACTCATTGCCCCTTGTCCTGTCATTGGGGATGACTGAGCAGAGCCTGTCTCCATGCTCTTAGCATTTACCCTTTACATCTTTATAAACATGAATGAGGTCACTCCTCAGGCTCCTTCTCTCCAAGCTAAAGAGCCCCAGCTCCCTCAGGCTGTCCTTGTAAAGAAGATATTCCAGTTCCTTAATAATTTTTGTGGCTCTGTGCTGGACTCTTGCAAGCAGTTCCTTGAGGACCTTCTTGAACTGGGGGCCCAGAACTGGACACAGTATTTCACATGTGGCCTCAGCAGTTCAGAGTAGAGGGTGGAGGAGAACCTCTCTTGAACTACTAATGACAGCCCTTCTAAATCCACCCCAAAATGGCATTGGCCAAGTTGGATCAAACTCTCCTTTCAAATTATTTTAATGTGATAGCAATTGTTTAGTCTACAGGAAGTACTTTAGATTTATTTTCAAGGTATTTGACTCTGTCCCACATGACATCCTGGTCACCAAACTGGAAAAACATGGACTTGATGGGTGGAGCACTGCTGGATAAGGAATTGGCTGGATGGTCGCATGCAGAGAGTGGTGATCAAGGGCACAATGT
>WBNM01015110.1:0-19806 GCA_013399055.1 Ramphastos sulfuratus | reverse complement strand
AAGGGGTCCTACAGGAAGGCTGGGGAGGAACTATTTATAAGATCTTGCAATGACAGGACAAGGGGCAATGGGTTTAAACTGGCAGAGGGAAGATTTAGACTGGATGTTAGGAGGAAGTTCTTTCCAGTGAGGGTGGTGAGGCACTGGCACAGGTTGCCCAGGGAGGTTGTGGCTGCTCCCCCCCTGGAGGTGTTCAAGGCCAGGTTGGACGAGGGCTTGAGTAACCTGTGCTAGTGGGAGGTGTCCCTGCCTATGGCAGGGGCTTGGAACTAGATGATTCTTGAGGTCTCCTTCCAACCTTACCATTCTATGATTCTATGATTTATTTCGGTCAGAGACATTAAATGTCTTCTTTTCAAAGTAAAAGACTCAGTAAATGAGGTCTTCTGAAACAGAGACAGTGTAGTCTTCTCTCCTTTACATCAAATTTTTTTTTTCCATGACCACTCCCAAATTTATCATAAACTATTGGTAGGTCGACATAAAGTTTCAATCAAGATTAATGATATAAATATACCAGTCACTAAGAAGAGGGTTAGATTCAAAAACAGAGTAATTTTTTGCCCAACTCCCTGCTGAGGCTGCATCTGGAATATTGTGTCCAGTTCTGGGCCCCTCAGTTCAAGAAGGACCTCAGGGAACTGCCTGAGAGAGTCCAGCGCAAAGCCACAAAGATGATTTAGGGAATGGAACATCTCTTAGGAGGAAAGCCTGAGGGAGCTGGGGCTTGGAGCTTCGAGAGAAGGAGCCTGAAAGGTGACCTCATTCATGTTTATAAAGATGTAAAGGGTGAGTGCCAAGAGCATGGAGCCAGGTAATGCTCGGTGATACCCAATGACAGAACAAGGGACAATGGGTGGAAGCTCAGGCATAGGAAGTTCCATGGAAACATGAGGAGGAATTTTTTCACTGTGAGGGTGACAGAACACTGGAAGAGGCTGCCCATGGGGGTTGTGGAGTTTCCCTCTCTGGAGATATTCAAAACTTGCCTTCGCATGGTCCTGTGTGATCTGGTATAGGTGATCCTGCTCTGGCAGGGGGTTTGGACTGGATAATCTTCCAAGGTCCCCTCCAGCCCCTAGAACTCTGTGATTCTGTGAAAACTGAAACAGATTTTTCCCAGATCATCTGTTGCTCCTTCAGAAGCCATCTAATTAGGCAGTAATGCAGCCAAAAGAGAAACATACAAGAGTCAAATTTCTGATAAATATATGTCAATGAGGAACTCTTTGAATCCAGAGATTACTGCTGGCATAAATGCCCATGACAATTTTGGTCTCAGTGAAATCATACTTTGTTGCTTAAACTCTGCTTAACTAGTTAAGCCAGGTTGTGTGTCAGCAACATAAATCAAAGTACCCCTGGTGATGATAAACCTGATGCCTGGACAAGACTGGAATAAGAGCAAGCATTCTTACAGGATGTTAGGGGTTGGAATGACCCCAAAAGTTTATCCAGTCCAACTCTCCTGCCAGAGCAGGATTACCTAGAGTAGGTCACACAGCAACACATCCAGGCAGGTTTGGGATGTCTCCAGAGGAGGAGACTCCACAAACCCCCTGGGCAGCCTGTTCCAGGCCTCTGTCACTCTCACAGTGAAAAAGTTTTTCCTTATGTTCATGTTGAACCTGCTATGCTCCAACTCGCACCCATTGCCCCTTATCCTATCATTGGACATCATTGAGCAGAGCCTGGATACATCCTCCAGACACATCTGCCCTCACATCTTTATAAACATTAATGGGGTCACCTCTCTGCCTCTGGAGAGAGCTTTCAGCACAGGAAAGAACTGTACCCAATGAGAAAGTAAAAAGCTGACTTAACTAAAACCATAAACAATGAGTGCAAATCTTCTCTGGATAAAAAGAATAAAATTAGATTAAATCATTTTCAAGGATATCATCATGGTTTCAACTCAATCTCAATAAGGCAAGCATCCTCCTAAATGGAAAGGTTTTCAGAAGTCAATCGGCGCTGTCAATGTGCACTTTGTTCAGTTCTGAAAGTTATGCATTAGGCAATTCAATCCTTGTAGACTCAGGCATTGCGAATCATGCAGATAGCTATGTGTGGAGTAATGCCACACTCCCTCATCATACGAGCCTGTTTATGAAAGGAATAATTACACACTTTTAAATGCTCCTGCTGCTGGAAACACTCAGTGGTGTTTTCCACTCTACGTCTTAAGAGCTACTTGTAAGATGTAGATTTCTACCCAAAGGAAAACAAAATTGCTGCCTGATTTAGATGGCCGAGGGAGAGTGGCTTTGCACAGTAAACACTAGGGAAGCTGAACTGGTAAAACCTTGAGATTTCTAGGCTTGCTTTTTTCATAATTTGTAGGGAAATGGATGAGAAAACAGCTGGCTTTGAAGGCAGCTGTACTTTTTCAAAGTCATGTAGCACCTTGCATTATTATTTTCATGTTGAATTACATACAACGAAAAGCAAAAATGCTTCACAGCAAAGTGTCACCTCAGAGTACAGGGCTTAGACTAAAATCAAGGTATTTTAAGGTTCTCAAAGGCACCTAACCAAATCAGTTAGCTCTAAGCAATCATTTAGCAGTTGTCAAAGGCTCGAAACACCTGAGAGACTTTGAACTTTACACAACTTGGGCAGTTTGAAATCTAAACCTTTTTGTCTTTCACTGGCTTTTAGATGGCTTTTGCTGGCTTTGGATGCTTGAAACACTTTTGAAGACCTATCTTAATGACAAGAATGATATCCTCAAACACTGAAAGGGCAACAGAGCCACTGAGCTTTCAGAAATGCTCCCTTTATTTTGTCTCTGCTACCATTCCCTACCTCTAAACTGAGAGCGGCAGTAGGTTAAGTCTATACTTACAGACTGAGGAGACAAAATACCTCCTGTTTATTCCTGATTCTTTCAGTCCAAGGCAAAAAAAGCTTAGTTAACCCTGAAAGTGAGTGAGCAAGACTGCTGCAGGCATCTAGCAGACATTGCACCTCACTTCTCTCCTTTACTACAGACTGGCAGCCCTGCACAGAGCAACGGTCTGCACAAATCTCAGTGACAGTGACATTGATGATGCTACTCTAATATACATAAGGTGGTAGTTTAGTGTCCCAGACTACATATCATTTAGAGTGAGGTAAGCATGAACTCTGGTCTTTTGTTATTTTCTTTTCTGATCTTCAGCAGGGTTATCTGAGCATTAAGATCCCCTCAATTGAGGAAGGATGTTGAGGTGCTTAAGTGTGTCCAGGGAAGGGCACCAAGGCTGGTGAGGGGGCTGGAGCACAGCTCTGTGAGGAGAGGCTGAGGGAACTGGGGGTGTGCAGCCTGGAGAGGAGGAAGCTCAGGGCAGACCTTATTGCTCTCTACAACTAACTGAAGGGAAGTTGTACCCAGGTGGGGTTGGTCTCTTCTGCCAGGCAACCAGTGACAAAACAAGAGGAGACTGTCTCAAACTGTGCCAGGGCAGGTTTAGGCTGGATGTTAGGAAGAAGTTCTTCCCAGAAAGAGTGATTGGCATTGGAATGGGCTGCCTGGGGAGGTGGTGGAGTCACCATCCCTGGAGGTGTTTAAAAGGAGACTGAATGAGGCACTTGGTGCCATGGTTTACTTGATTAGAAGGTGTTTGGTGATAGGTTGGACTTAATGATCTCAAAGGTCTTTTCCAGCCTCGTTAATTCTGTGATCAGACTCAGATCATGAACATCCTTAGTTCAACTCCTGTGAGGCAAAGAAGCTAAGGTGCAGGAGAGGTACAAAGCTACCACAGCTTTCCAGACCAACAAGAGAATCTACAGGTGGGCCATATACCAAGGAAACATTGTTTTCTTTCCCAGCCTCTAGAAGCAAGATTCCTGGAAAGGTATGAAGACTGACCTCTTCTGTTGATGGCAAAGTGATATTGAAAGCAGGATGTCAAATCCTTCCACTTCCTGTTAAATAAAGACATTATCAGAAGTCATAGTTTCCTATGTCCTTTATGTGTTTATCCTCCATGCAGGATGGTCAGGCATATGGTATTTATCTCTTTTTATTGCCTTCTATCTATCTGGCCTGTCATTCAAGGGCCTGATTAGTTCAGCAAAAGAAAAGCCTGGCAGTCCAACCTATCTGAAGAGAGATGATGGAAAATGTAGCCTTTGCTGACAAGGGCAGCAGGACAAGGGTCACCTATTGGTAGAAGTGATGAAAAGTCCTGTGAATCTATTCAGCCTGGCTGTTGCTGTGAGAGTGAAGAGATTTGCTGGACCCGAAGCAGGCAGAGGACACAAATGCTGTTTTGTTCCATATCACTTACAGATTCTGGTCATTTGTGTAAGCTAATACTCTCCCAACTTCTTTCGGGCTCATTACACCTCTTCTTGCATTACGGTTTGGCAGCACAGTTCTGTCTCTTTTTCAGCATGGAAAACACTCTGCCTTCTGCCCCTAACATAGGCACTTGGTTGTAAAGGGCAGGTTTTAATCTTTAAATTCGCAGCAGTAGTACTATCAGCTCCACTCAGGTTTCTCATCTGCATGGAAGAGACCATCCTTCACACACATACTAGCCTGTGACTGCAGGAGTCCTCACCCCTTCTGAACTAACACAGGCTGAGCCTCCCCATTTGTGCTGATGAAGTTTGTTAACATCAGTGTTCAACAGGGCTTGTGCTGGGTCATCTCCAGCCACATTACTGCAGTGTGGGAGGTTTTCTGCTGTAAACAATAAGAGATATATTGGCCAGGGAATAAGTACTCGATTCTCTCTGTCCAGAAGAAATAAGGAGATTGTAGCTGTACAAAACAGGTGAGTTCCTGGCACTGTTTCTCTTCTGAAAGTTTGCTAGATGTTGGCTGTTTCTTAGGGTAACAGCATCATAAACATTCCCCAAGGCATTGCTCCAGAATTAATTCTATTTCAGTGACAGCAACAGTTTGTGGTAGCTGAGCAAACAACGTGTTGACATACTGCCCATACTCTCTAATATTGTGAGTACAATATTATGTATGTTTAATTAGCTGGAAATGGTAAAACCTAAGCTCCATCTTTCCATTCAGCTCTTGTGAGGCACTCTGGAGTACTGCAGCCAGCCATTACTGTGTCACAGAATCACAGGATCACAGAAATATTCAGGTTGGAAAAGACTCTCAGGATCACTAAGTCCAACCATTAACCCTACCTTAGAAGGTTCACCCTAAGCCATATACCCAAGCACCACATCAAAATTACTTTTAAACGCATCCAAGGTTGGTGACTCAACCACTTCCATGGGCAGCCCATTCCAATGTCTGACTACTCTTGCACAGAAAACATTCCTAATGTCCAGTCTAAACCTACCCAGTCACAGCTTGAGGCCATTCCCTCTTATTCTATCACTAATCATCTCTGAGAAAAGACCAGCACCAACTTCTCCACAATGCTCTCTCTGGTAACTGTAGACAGCCATGAGGTCTCCCCTCAGCCTCTTCTTCTTCAAACTAACCATCTCCAGCTCCCTCAGTCACTCCTCATCAGATTTATTCACCAGGCCCTTTCTCAGCTTCGTTGTCATCCTCTCTCCAGCACCACCACATCCTTCTTGTAATGAGGTGCCCAAAACTGGACACAGTACTTGAGATGTGGCCTCACTAGAGCAGAGTCCAAGGGGACAATCACCTCCCTACTCCTGCTGGACACAGAATTTCTAATCCAACCCAGGATGCCATTGGCTTTCTGTGCCATCTGGGCACACCGCTGGCTCATATTCAGCTGCTTGTCCATTACAAACTCCAGGTCCCTTTTTGCCAGGCATCTCTCCAGCCACACTGGCCCAAGCCTGTAGTGTCGCTTGGGGCTGTTGTGGCCCAAGTGCAGGACCTGGCATTTGGCCTTGTCGAAGCTCATGCCATTAACATTGGCCCATCCATCAAATCTATCCAAGTCCTACTGTAGAGCCTTCCTACCTTCCTGCAGATCAACATTGCCACCCAACTTGGTGTCATCTGCAAACGTACTGCTTACACACTCTGTGTCTTCATCAAGGTCATCAATAAAAATGATAAACAGAGGTGGTCCCACAGTGAAATCCAAGGAACACCACTTGTGACTGGCTGCCAGCTGGATTTAGCTCTATTGACCACCACCCTTTAGGCCCTTTCATCCACCCAGTGCTTGATCCAGCCGAGCTGTACTTGTCTAAGCCATGAACAGCCAGTTTGGCCCCAAGAATTACTGTAAGGTTATATGGAAGATGACAGCCTCTGCTTCATTAAGGTTATCCAACCAAGGACCCTTTCAATGCAAAGGTCATATTAAACACAGCAGGAATGAACAAAAGAGACACAAACTAGCTGCACAGAGTTAAGGGCACTGCAGGTCCTTCAGGCCTCAGAGATGATAACATGCAGTGTTTCACTTCACAGGTTGCTATTTTTGGAGAACAGTTTTACTCAGCATGAATTAAAGTGGTAAAATGCACCCTTAATGAAAGCTATTTCCCGCCACATGTCCATCTGACCCCTCCCAAATATACGCTTTTTAGACTCATATTTTGGTATGTAAGCAACTTCACCCTTTTCCTACGCAGCAGGATTCTGCTACTGAAGAATCCTCCTTCAGCCTTACACTGAAGGAATAAACCTTCCTGACTGGGTTGACTAAATTGAATGCCTTGCATCTGAGAGGAGAGAAATATACATGCACAGATATGTGCTTTATTTAGGCACAACACCCAATAGTTTACACAGGAAAGCAGATAAGGAACCACTACTCAGGAAAGGTTTAAACACAGAGACATTAATAGATTCCATAATTCTCTTTGCTGTTGCATAATTCTGGTAAGATAAATAGGTGCAGAAGTTCCTGAAAATGGAGGACAGTAAAATAAACCAAGCTTGCAACAAGCTTACAAGCTTGCTTGTACATCCAGAAGCATGCAGGTGTTAAAAAGCATGGAAAGACATGTACCTAGTGCAATCATCTGCTTCAAATAGGGCCAGCTCAAAACCTAGATTGGATTGCTCTTTTTCATAGAATCATAGAATGGTACAGGTTGGAAGTGACCTCCAAAGTCATCTAGTTCAACAAGATTGTTCATCTGAGTTTTGGATTCCTGCAAATATGTAGATTCTACCACTATGGAGGCCCTCTTCTAGTTTTGGAGACTACCCAGAGGAGACAGTTGGACAGGGTCCATGCAGTACTAGAGACCTGTAAATAGAAGCTCTAGAGCAACCCAGGGAGGTTATGAATGTCCCTTCCCTGAAGGTGTTCAAGGCTAAGCTGGATGAGACCTTGAGCTACTTGGTCTAGTGGAAGGTGTCCATGCCTATGGCAGGGGGGTTGGAACTGGATCACAGGATGTTAGGGGTTGGAAGGGACATCCAGAAATCATCAAGTCCAGCCCCCTGCCAGAGCATGACCTTAGAATCTAATGCAGGTCACACAGGAAAGCATCCAGACAGAGCTTGAAAATCTCCAGAGGAGGAGCCTCCACAACCTCTCTGAGGAGCCTGTTCCAGTGCTCCCTGACCCTTACAGTAAAGAAGGTCTTCCTCATGTTGAGATGGAACTTCTTGTGCTGTGATTCACGTCCATTGCTCCTTGTCTTATCACAGGGAGCAATTGGGAAGAGTTTGTCCCCTCCCTCTTGACCCCCAGCTCTCAGATAGTTATAAACATTGATTAGATCCCCTTTCAGTCTTCTCTTTACCAGACCAAAAACCCCCAGGCTCCTCAGCCTCTCCTCATAGCGCAGTGCTCCAGCCCCTTCATCATCTTCGTAGCACTCCCTTGGACTCTATTCAGTAGATCCCTGTCCCTCCTGAACTGGGGATCCCAGAACTGAATGCAATATTCCAGGTGAGGTCTCATCAGGGCAGATGATCTTTAAGGTTCCTTCCAACCTAAACTGTTCTATGAACCTATGAACTCTGGTATGCTCAGTTGTGGTGGTCATTCACTACACTGAAGACACAAAATACTCAATGATAGGGAACAGGCAGAGTGACTGCTTGGGTTTAATTTCACAGAATGACAGAATGCTAGGGGCTGGGAGGGACCTCCAGAAACAGAGTCCAAGCCTCCTGCCAAAGCAGAATCACTTGGGGCAGGCCAAAGAGGACCACATCCTGTGTTCAGTCTGGATTTTCTCATCACCATTTAACTCTACTCTTAGCCTTATTTTTTATGACACAAATTAAGGCAAGCCCCTTTACCTAAATGTTTATTGCCATGATTTTCTGCACCAAGATCTTGTGGAGATAACAGAAAACCTCCATGGGCAGTCATATACTCATGTCAGCATCGATCAACAGCCACAGTAGAAAACAAAACCTCCAATATGTCAGTGCAATAAATGGTGACCAAATTCCACTTAGTGAAGGACATGAAGACTTGCTTGTAGTCTCTAATCAGCTTTTCACATGACAGCTACATAAACCTATGGCAGTTTTGCCACCCTGTTTCCGAAGACAGGAATCAAAGAACTGTGGGCATTCAACTAAACAATCTGGAAAAGCAATTCCCTCTCTTCCCAGGGACAAATGCACAGTACAGATAAATCTAATTTTTAGACTGCTTGGATTTGAACACTATGGACCCAAGCCCAATATTAAGCAGGCTCAGGGAATGAGTGAGGCTAATTTGTAATGGAACAACATCTATGCTTTGCTGCAAATGAAACTAGATCAAGATCAGACATGGGCATTCTGGAGAAACAGAAAAGGATTGCTTAGGGGAAAAGCTTGCTCTGGAAACTATAAACCCCATTGTCCTTGCAAGCAGAGCATAGTGTGGCAAGAAGAGTCAACCCAGCACAACTTCTAGAGTTACAATGATCTGCAGATGAAGTGAGTGGCATTCCCCTCGTTCTTGCTCTATCCTTTGGAAATTGAGTATCCTCCAAATCCTGGGAAGGAAGATTGTACTTTGTGATAGAACAATATCCCATGCTGGCCTCAAATAGAACTTACTTTTTTTCAATGTTGGGGGCGGGGGAAGGGAGGGGGTTGACACTGTTTATCAACATAGTTCACAATTACACTACCAGTTCCCTGCAGTGAAATGAGTAACTGTTTCCCCATGCTGCCATCAGCATTCCCTGGCATGCACTAACCCAGGGAGCCTTAGAACTGCACTGGTAGCATACAAATATTTCTTGCATTAAGAGAAATGACAGATTAGGGAGCTAAATTTCCCAGAACTACCTCCACTGATTCAGTTCAGGACTTTCCATTACAGAGAAAAATGCTCTAAAATTCAGTCTAGTACCAAGATTTCTATGCAGTATTTCTATGCATAATGGATTTTCTTGGTATTGCTTCCAGTTCTTACCTTTTCTCCCATTGCATTTGTTCTTCATACAGTTATTGCCATAACCATATGGTTAAGCGGAGAGACTTTTCCCACATACTCCCCAACAATGTTTTGATTCCCAATGGCCTTTTGGTGACACGGCAGCACAAACAACAAAGGTAAAATTTCCCTGTGGAGCTTTTCAATGCATCTTTAGCCACATACCCCAAGAATTTACATCATAATTCATTTTTTCCTAGTGCTGGTATCCAGGAGAGAGAAGAGAGTAATGACAGAATTTAAAACAAGAAGATAGATTATGCAGACATGTGTCATGCCATCCTCCTATATTCTTGTTACATATCCTCATCCCACATTTCTTCCCAACACAACTCACTTAGTTCAAAATGCTTCCATTCTGCTAGGAATCTGTAGCGTGAATCCTGATCTATTTATTTTGGGACAAACTATGTTCCGTTCATTTTTAAATCAGAGTTTCTGCCCCACAAAACCTTTAAATCCATGGGCCCATCATCACTGTCCACAGTGTTTGGTAAAACTTAGATGTTTTCACCCCACTGTCTCTTCCAGCCCGACTTTAGCAGCATCCCCATTCTATGCTACTGCAGCAATCCTCCTGAGAGCCCTCAAAAATTCCTTCACCAGGGAGCACTGGAACAAGCTGCCCAGAGAGGTTGTGGAGTCTCCTTCTCTGGAGATTTTCAAGGCCCATCTGGATGCATTCCTTTGTGACCTGAGCTAGATTGTATGGTCCTGCTCTGGCAGGGGGGTGGAGTCGATGATCTCTGGAAGTCCCTTCCAACCCCTAACATCCTGTGATCCTGTGACCTCTGTACCTCTGCAGGACTACCACATCCATATTTCATGTATTTCACAGCATCTCCCAGTCACACCAGGCCTTCCTCGGTATTCCCTCAGCCAGCCTTCTCTGGAGATGACACAACCCCCACTGCCAGAGAGTGAGCTACTCCCAATCACCCTTGCAAGTGCCCTCAACAGAGAAAGGGGAAAAGAGGAGATGGAGTCTGTGTAAAGATCAAAAGGGAGCTGAGCACATCAGCCTGAAAAAGTCAGTGGTCCCATTTCTAAAAGTAACAGTGGTTCTCTAAAATTAACTTGTCCTCATCTTTTTTCCCTTCCTCCCCCCCCCCCCCCCCCAAAAAAAAAAAAAAAAACAAACCACTGTACACCTAAAAGAGCCTGATCTTAGTCTCCACCAAGGGGCAGACAGTCCCATCTAACAAAACCATATTAGTCTATCCAAGGTTTCCAGACTAAAAAAGTTTCTTTTGGTTCTTTCTCCAAGAGATTTCATCAGTGTTATTGGATAGGTCGATTGCAAGCAAAGGCTGCAGAAAATTATTTGCTCGTCCTTTGAATTTGGCTCAGCATTCTGCACCAGAGTATCTTAGAGTCATCATAGAATGGCTTAGGGCTGGAAGAGACCTCAGAGATCATCTGCTCCAACCTCCCCGCCATGGGCAGGGATGTCTTTCAGACTTAGCTGCTCAATGCCTCATCCAACCTGGCTTTCAACAGCTCCAGGAAGGAGGCATCCCCAACCTCCCTTGACACCCTATTCCAGAGTTGCATCACTTACTTTCCCTCAGCTTCAAACCATTCCCTCTTGTGCTATTGCTAGACACCCTTATGAAAAGTCCCTCTCTAGCCTTCCTGTAGGATCCCTTCAAGTGTTGGAAGGCAGCTATATGCTATCACCAAGTCCAGCCTTCTAGCCAGCACCTCCATGACCACTAGACCTTGTCCTGAAGCTCAGCATCTAGTCTTTTTTTTCTTAACAGGAGAGCCATTCTGAAAATAGCTAGCCTATAGCCAGTACCAAAAATGTTAAATATAGAAAACAGATTAACAAGTAAGGGGCCAAATAGGTCAGGTCCTTCAGGCAGTGTCACATCCTTGTGAAATGCCAAAGATCTTGAAGATGGGAGAAAGAGTTTCTGCATTTGGGGGGCATTTTAAAGGATCCTAGAGAGCATGGCACATTTTTTTGTTAATGACAAGCACTTTTTGCATAGTATTTAGAGCATAAATACAATCTCAAGTGCAGCCAACAGCTGTTTTAGAAGGACCGCAAAAATCAGTTATGTCCATGGCATGAAACAGGCCAGAGAAAGGATGGAAAACAATCTATAGGCAAAATTAACATATTGGGATGACTGCCTAAATCTTGGTATAGTCCCTCCCTGCATGGCCTGACCTCCCAGGGAGCTGGACTTTGGATGATGCTGCTTAAATTGATAGAATTTCTGTGATTTTGGGGATCAGGATGTGAAAGTGACACCACCAGGGTCAGAATACAAAGTATATACAAGTCCTCCAACTTATCTTTTCCTCCCCCTTGCTTTCACTGCAGAGAGAAGCTTTGATCAAACAAGGATTACAGCAAAAGGCTTAATGAAATTGCAGATGGAAGAGGGCCAGTGCAATTAGACACAATCTCACTTCATTACTCGCTATGTTTTCCCTAAGTAAATTATTGCTAATTTGATATACTAGGAAACACAGCTAATGCTCACAAAAAGCCTCTTGTTCGTAAAGACGCAGAGCTATGGACCACAGACTGAGCCAAGCCTAAGAAATCCCTGGGGGTAAGTGGAGTATCTGAATTATCATAACATTCACGGCATTCATAGAATGGGTTAGGTTGAAAGGGACCTTAAAGATCATCTGGTTCCAATCCCCCTGCCACAGGCAGGGACACCTTCCACCAGACCAGGCTGCTCAAGGTCTTATCCAGCCTGGCCTTGAACACTTCCAGGGAGGGCATCCAAGACCTGCCTGGGCAACCTGTTCCAGTGTCCCACCACCCTCACTGGAAAGAATTTCTTCCTAATCTCCAGCCTAAATCTACCCTCCTCAAGCTTCAATCCATTCCCTCTCATCATATCACTACAAGCTCTTGTAAAAAGTCCCTTCACAGGTTTCTTGTAGGCTCCCTTCACATACTGGAAGGCTGCCCTAAGGTGTCCCTGGAGCCTTTTCTTCTCCAGGCTGAACAGCCCAAACTCTTGCAGCCTGTTCCCATAGGGGAGTTTCTTCAGCCCTCTGATGATCTTCATGGCCCTCCACAGCAGTTCCACATTCCTCTTATGCTGGGGGCACCAGAACTGCACACAATACTTCAGGGGGACTCTCCCAAGAGCAGAGCAGAGGGGCAGAATCATAGAATCATAGAATCAACCAGGATGGAAGAGACCTCCAAGCTCATCCAGTCCAACCTATCACCCAGCCCTCTCCAATCAACTACACCATGGCACAAAGTGCCCCATCCAGTCTTTTCTTGAACACCTTCAGGGACGGTGACTCCACTACCTCCCTGGGCAGCCTGTTCCAATGCCAATCACTTTCTCTGTCAAGAACTTCCTCCTAATATCAAGTCTATACCTCCCCTGGCACAATCTGAGACTGTATCCCCTTGTTCTGTTGCTGGTTGCCTGTGAGAAGAGACTGACCCCCACCTGGCTACAACCTCCCTTCAGGTAGTTGTAGACAGCAAT
The DNA here is from genome assembly GCA_013399055.1 of Ramphastos sulfuratus. Taxonomy (NCBI): domain Eukaryota; kingdom Metazoa; phylum Chordata; class Aves; order Piciformes; family Ramphastidae; genus Ramphastos; species Ramphastos sulfuratus. The sequence goes on along the minus strand of WBNM01015110.1, from coordinate 7,031 downwards.
GAGGTCTCCCCTGAGCCTCTTCTCCAGGCTGCATACCCCCAGCTCCCTCAGCCTCTCCTCACAGGGCTCTGTTCCAGGCTCCTCACCAGCTTCGTCGTCCTTCTCTGGGCACATTCCAGTACCTCAACATCTTTCTTGAATTGAGGAGCCCAGAACTGGACACAGTACTCAAAGTGTGTCCTGAGCAGTGCTGAGTACATGGAAAGCATAACCTCTCTTTTCCTGCCAGCCACACTATTCCTGATACAGGCCAGGATGCCATTGGCTCTCCTCATTATTACCTCCTTCATCCTGATGGTCACACTGCTTTTAATGCAGTCCAGGACACAGCTGCCTTCTGGACTGCAAGCAACCATAGCCAGATTATGTTGATTTTTTTATTAACTGACACCCCAAGTCCTTCTTTTCCAGGCTGCTCTTGAGCCACTCTCCCAGCCTATATTGTGCTTGGGAGTGCTCTGACCCAGGTGTAGAACCACAGCTTTTGAGAATGGTTTACAATCCAACAAGCTATCACAAGGGAGGTGAATGGATGGATTAAGAACATTAGAGAATGAATTTTTATTCTTTAAATACGAAAGTCATATGTCTATTAGTAATATTTTTCCTTAATTTTTTTCTTTTTTCTTAGTTTTAATTTTTTTAATTTAAAAATAAATAAAGTATAAACAAATAGAACTGATGTCACAGCATGTCACAGAATATTAGGGATTGGAAGAGACCTTGAAAGATCATCCAGTCCGACCCCCCCTGCCAGAGCATGGTCATCTAGAGCAGAGCACACAGGAACACAGTCAAGTAGGTTTTGAATACCACAACCCCTCTGGGCAGCCTCATCCAGTGTTCTGTCTCTCACAGCGAAAATTTTTTTCATCATGTTCACATGAAACTTCCTATGCCTCAGCTTCCACCCATTGCCCCTTGTCCTGTAATTGGGCATCACCCAGCAGAACCTGGCTCCATCCTCCTGGCACTTACCCTTTACATCTTTATAAACATGAATGAGGTCACCCCTCAGGCTCCTCCCCTCCAAGCTAAAGAGCCCCAGCTCCCTCAGGATCTCCTTGTAAGAGATAGGGTCCATTCCCATAATCATCTTTGTGGCTCTGCACTGGACTCTCTCAAGCAATTCCCTGACGTACTTCTTGAACTGAGGGGCCCAGAACTGGACACAGTACTCCAGATGAAGCCTCACCAGAGCAGAGTAGATTGGGGAGAACCACCTCTCTTGCCATATACCCCTTCTAACATACCCCAGAATGACATTTGCCTTCTTGGCCAAGAGAGCACATTGCTGGCTCATGGTCAACTTCCCACTCACTAGGACCCCCAGATCCTTTTCCCCTTCACTGCTCTCCAACAGGTCAGTCCCCAACCTATACTGATACATATTCAACCTAGACAGCAAAACCAAAACAAGTCTGAGCAAAGACCATATCTCAGTGTTCCAAACTTTCTTAAATGTTGTTTTTAAAATTAAACTTTTTTTGTCTGAACCTCACTGCTTTAAGATAAAAAAACTGCAGACACACAGACTTCCAGCTGTGGGATCAGCCAACCTAGTCTATTACTAAGTTGGAATTGCAGAAGATTCTTCTTGAAAAGGCAGCTTGGGCCTCCTCCCTACAGACCAAATGCTCCACTCCTTCCTCATCCAAATTTGAGATATAGATTAATTCATCTTCCTTACTCCCTGTTGTGTAGAACAGGTTGTTCACTAAGTGGAAAAGCCTTCTGGAGTCTTTATTAAGGAAAAAAAAAATAAGGGACAGAAGCTCACAATTAATAACAGTCAGCTCCTGGACTGACAATGACTGTGGCTTGTCCTTCAAGTTGTTTCTTTTTCTCACCCTTACACAGCTCTCATCTCAACTCTTGCAGAAACAACACTTTCTCATCTCTTGCAAAAACAGAAAGTAAGAATATCCTACACCCATTTCTCCCACTATAAAAAGCATGAAAAATTGTAATATTCATGGGTTTGCTGTGCAGTAGCATCTGAAGACTCAAGTTCAATATCTTCTAGACTAGGTTCTCTTGTCAGCACAGAGGACTTCCCCTTCAATAAAATATTCAAGCCCTGATGACACAAAAGATAGTGCAAATGTCACAGAATTGTAGAATGTCAGGGGTTGAAAAGGACTTCCAGAGATTGTCCAGTTCAACCCCCCCAGCCAAAGCAAGATCACCTTGTGCAGGTCACACAGGAAAATGTCCAAGTTGGCTTTGAAAGTCTCCAGAGAAGGAGGTTCCACAACCTCTCTGGGCAGCCTGCTCCAGTGCTTCATCACTCTCACAGCAAAGAAGTTTCTCCTCATGTTGAGGTGGAACTTCCTGCCTTCCAGCTTGTATCCATTATTCCTTGTCCTATTACCAACTGCCACTGAAAAGACCCTGTCCCCTTCCTCTTGACACCCACCCCTCAGATATTTATAGACAGTCCCTTTCTAGCCTTCTTATAGCCCACTTCAGGTACTGGAAGGCCACTATTAGGTCTGTGTGGAGACTTCTCTTCTCCACACAGACCAGCTGAACAACCCCAGCTCCCTCAGCCTGTCCTTGCAGCAGAGGGGTTCCACCTCCACCCAGTCATCTTCATGGTCCTCCTCTGTACCCATTCCATCAGGTCCATATCCTTCCTCTGTTGAGGGCTCCAGAACTGGACCCAGTAAGCATGTCTGTATCAGCTGGTAAAAAGCAGCAGGTGAGAAGCCATAAGTTAAGACATCAATTCTCAGACCAAACTACATAAGCAGAAATCCCTTAGGGCATAACTGATTGCAGTAAACAACACAGCAAAATCCACAGAGAAGGTGGAAATGCAGATCTTCTGAAGAGGTTCTAATGGGTTTTTTTTTATCCCTGATACAGTCAAGGGAATTTGCAAGACGCTCTGAACTATCTGCCAAAGCTTTACAATCCTCAAATGCATGAGGTAGGGGGAAGAAACATAAGCTAACTGCCATCTCTCACCACCTTATTAACAAGCTGATGAGAGGAGGAATGACACTGTACTACTCTTCTAACCCTGCTCTTCAGGGGTACCTGCAGATCACTTGAGCATTTCAGCCAAACCTTTCAGTTGGTGGGTTTTGGGGGGTTGGTTTTTGCTGTCATTGGGTAGTTTGGGTTTCTTTGTTTTGTTTCTTTTTTACTGTTGTTTGTGGGGTTTTTTCTCACTTTTAACCTCAGACTTGTCCTGGTTACCTGGGGAGGTCCCAATGGACTGGAGGGTAGCAAGTATAACACCTATCCATAAGAAAGGAGGATCCAGGAAACTACAGACCTGTAAGTCTGATCTCAGTACCAGGGAAGATCATGCAGCAGATCATCTTGAGGGCTATTACATGCTATATAGAGAACAACCAGGGGATCAGGCCCAGTCAGCAGTTGTTCATGAAGGGCTGGTCCTGCCTGACAAACCTGATCTCCTTCTATGACAAGATGACTTGGCTATGGGATGAGGGAAAGGCTGTGGATATTGTCTACCTAGACTTCCATAAAGCCTTTGACATTGCTCCCCACATAATTCTTGGGGCCAAATTGGTTGATCATGGCTTTGACAAGCACAGCTCTGCTGGATAAATCACTGCTGGACAAAAGATNAGACTTCATCACTGTCTACAGCTACCTGAAAGGATCTTGTGGAGAGGCTGCTGCTGGTCTCTTCTCAGAGGTGATTAGTGATAGAACAAGCGGGAATGACCTCAAGCTGCCACTGAGTAGTTTTAGACTGGACATTAGGAAACATTTTTTCCCCAGCAAGAGTGCTCAGGCATTGGAATGGTCTGCCCAGGGAGATGGTTGAGTCACCAACCTTGGATGCGTTTAAAAGTCATTTGGATGTGGTGCTTGGGGACATGGTGTAAGAGTGAACTTTGTAGACTAGGGATAACAGTTGGGCAGTTGGGAGTCTTTTCCAACCAGAATGTTTCTGTGATTCTGTGACCAAAAACATGCTTTAAATATTTTTCTTGGGTACCTGAATTAGCAGATTTTTATAAGCAATTTCTTAGCCTTTCTTTGAATCTGTTTGGATATATGCACAGAATCAGTTCCTGCTAGGTATGCACTATTTGCAAGGCGTAGCTGTAAACAATACACAGTTACTTCTGCAGCATTATTGATTACCAACAAAGCTGACAGCTTCATGGAGCAAAGCAAGAAGACTGAAGTGCTGCCTTGTTTTCTCTTTGTCCCATAAGAATACCACTCCGCATCATCTAACTGGGATCGTTATCTGACTGGCAGTAAGAAAGTAATTTTTAATCCAAAACTCATTAAATGTGCCTGTAAGGACCTGCTGGGGGTTGGACTAGATGTCCTTTGGAGATACCTTCCAACCCAGTCCATTCTATTAACCTAATGCAATGTCCTTTTACTTCTTCAATGAAAAACCTTCATCAACATCAAATGTTGTCTTCCAGATAACTCACTGCAAATCTAATCTGCAGAGCACAATTCTGAGTGTTACTCTTAAAAGTAAGCACCTAACCCTTAAAGTTTCAGTCACCCATTTAGGAGAGAAACTACTCTCAAAACCAGGAGACAGATTTTGGTAGTTGAGACTTGCATAAAAGTTCTGAGGAGAAAATACTACTCCTGGGATCCAGCAGGTTCCCACTTATGCAGAGACAGGTTATGCTGCCATCAATAGCAAAGAAAGAAAGCAGCAATCTATCTGGTTAAACAGATCCCCACAGCCAGCAACTTTGGGTATACTATTCTTGCCTCACTTCCCCATTTTAGACCACCACCTCTGATCTTCTAACTATAAAGTGATTGGATCTGCAGACTGATCGAACTGAAAGTTAGTTTTTAGCCAAGCTCAGGAAACTGTTCTGGGACAGCACAGGTTCAAGAACACTGACAGGGACTCATTAGTAACATTAGCTGAGCACAAGCAGAAAAGTTGCTCCTTTTGGCAGTAGATCATAATTCAGTTAGGAGAAGCTGACTGTGAAGCCACCTTCTCAGTCAAACAGTTTTTAACTCATCTTTAACAGCTATAGCTACAGAGCAATATACACTTAGCCAATAGGTTTGCAAAGCTCACTGGACTAAGAACCACATTTTCTTCTCCCAAGTAATTAACAATGGAACAAGAGGTAATGGCCTCAAGCTGCACCAAGGGATATTTAGGTTGGATATTAGGAAGAATTTCTTTACTGGAAGAGTGGCAACGCATTGGAACATGCTGCCCATGGAGGTGGTGGAGTCACCATCCCTGGAGGTGTTCAAAAAACAAGATGTGGCACTTTGGGGCATGGTCTAATGGTCATGGAGGTGTTGGGTAGAAGGTTGGACTTGATGATCTTAGAGGTCTTTTCCAACCTTAATGATCCTAGAATTTTATGTATCTTTGTATTACCCCTCATAACCAAAAGGCACCCCAGCTCAAGTGACATCCTTGAGCCATCTCTCAGCTTTTTCACATTGCATTGTTACAATCACTATCCTAGAACAACACTGATCACACCACATCTGCATCCAACTTTGTATTCATAGAAAATTTGTATTTCTGACAATTCAGGTACTGCAAGAATGGAACAGAACTTTCTACTTATTTCTAGTACTTTTAAACTGACCAACACAGAGAGGGAGACACAATCATAAGCGTACAAATTGTACATAGTCAAGAAATGATGCTGTATTTATTTTCTATTTCCTTCTACCATTGTCTAATGTTACAAAAAGCTGAACTGACTGAAGTATGATGTATATGTTTAATCAATAAAAGAGCTGTTTTCTAAACCAACAGAGAAATATCTAAGTTTATCTAGGTAGCTGTTTACAATTCATATTTACCCTATGCAGAAAGTGGGTGCATGTTTCACGAACAAGCATACTCTGACCTGAATAACCAAGATCTCTTTCTTTTCCCTTTGAACCCTATTAGGGCTTTCTGCCATCTGCTGCCTCTGTGACAGTTGCTTGTATAACTAACAGATGAAGCTAAATATAAGATATCAACACCCCCATATGCTCCAAACATTCCAATTTCAGTATTCCTGTTGTATGAGAGGCCTAAATATAGTAACATAAAATAAAAACATCTTTCATGTTGAAGTACTCTTCAAATTGATGACCACTCAGCACGAGGCCTCTAAAGCTCCACAACTGAGGGAAGGGACAACACCTTCTGTGTTACTATCACAGAATATCAGAGGCTGGAAGGGACCTGGAAAGCTCATTCAGTCCAACTCCCCTGCCAGAGTAGGATTATTTAGAGCAGCTCACACAGGTGCACATCTAGGTAGGTTTTGAATATCTCCAGAAAGGGAGAGTCCACAACACCCCTGGGCAGCCTGTGCCAGGCTTCTGTCACCCTCACAGGGAAAAAAATCCTCCTCATGTTTCCATGGAACTTCCTATGCCTCAACTTCTACCTACTGCCCCTTGTGCTGGCACTGGGCATCACCCAGCAGAGCCTCGCTCCATGCTCTTGGCACTCGCCCTTTACATATTGATAAGGAAATGAAAACATCATTTCCAACTCTATAGCAATCTCTTTCCTTGAAAAATGAGAGCACTCTGCTCTGACAAGTAATATAATTGAACTTAAATATGTTTAGTACCATGGGTACAAACCCAGGCTGCTACAGAAGCTCACTGTTGGCAAGCAGCACACTGTCGACGAGAGCAGCTCATCCTAGGAGAATTCTGTCATCTTTTCTAGGCCTGCAGGCTACAGACAGATGTTCTTCATCTTGCTCAGCAAAGCAAAGCTGACCTCTTCCGAGGCTCTGAAACCAACATGGGTAGAAAAACTGTTCTGTCCTCCTCCCCAAAAGCCACAAGTCTTATATGTTCTAATTGACAGTGAAATCAGGGAAAAGAAACCCTTTGCAAGTTGGCTAAAGGATACTTGGCAGCCATAAAGACTACTTTTTCCATGAAGTTTTTCACTTGGAAGTACTGAGTGCCCTGGGGCTGTTCAGTCTGGAGAAGGCTGAGAGAAGATCTGATCAATGTGTACAAATATCTGAGGGGTTAAGCGGGTGGCATCAATCTCTTTTCGGTGGTCAGCA
>WBNM01015109.1:0-42983 GCA_013399055.1 Ramphastos sulfuratus | reverse complement strand
CCTGGGATAGGACAAGAGGCAGTAGATGTAAACTACGGCACAGGGCGTTCCACCTCAACATGAGGAAGAACTTTACTGTAAGGGTCGCAGAGCATTGGAACAGGCTCCCCAGAGAATTTCTGGAGTTTCCTTCTCTGGAGACTTTCAAGACCTGACTGGATGCGTTGCTGTGTGATCTGCACTAGGTTATATAGTCCTGCTCTGGTAGGACAGTTGGACCCAAAGATCTCCAGATGTCCCTTCCAACCACTAATATCCTGTGATCCTGCGAAAGCTATGTGAAATTAGAGGTTTTTTCTGTTTGTTTTGTTTGGGTTTAAATAGAGTTGTACAGAAGATGACAAGCCTGAATTTATGTTTGTAGTTAAGAAAGGGTTCCTGCATCTTGTGCCATTGTTGTGCTAGTGATGTTTGTGCAGAGTTGTATTTTGTCTTGTGGACAGCCTGGACAAGGGTTTTGCTAGAGAGCTGCCAAGTGCAGGTAGTGCTCAGGGAGGGGTGGGTGGTTCTTCAGGGCAGCAGGGCGCGTTGCAGCCTCTTCATGCAGTCACAGAACTCCATCTGTTGCCAGCGTGCTGTGGCGATGGTGTAAATGTAGCGTTCATGTAACAGGGCCTGGTGGGCACTATCCTTATCTTCTAATGTATTTTTTTTCCTGGAGGATGGTCACATATGAGTACATTTATACAAATACAATGTAATATATTGAATATGTTTTATATTTAAACAGGTGGCAGAATAAAATACAGCTGTGAACAATTTTTCCTCTAAGTAATTTCATTTTGCAATTCACAATACTGAATGGAAGAACTTAATCATACATTTTCCTATTCTTGTAGTTGTCAGAAATAATTCCAGCTTTCTCTTTATGACTGTACATTTCTTTCTTGACAGAATGAAACACAGCAGTTATTTACAGCAGGAATCTGTTGTGGAATGTTTTGTCCATCATGTGCATTTCAGATTAAACTCTTAGGATATTTTAGTTTTTAAATTTACTTATGCTTAATTCATGGATGAATATATAGAGATCCCAGGGTATCAAAGAATTACACGTTTCTAAATCTTGAATTTTTGCCTTTACGATACTCTCATGTTCTTTGAGCTGCATGAGCTAAGATTTTTTTTTTTTTGCTAAATGACAGAAATAGCAACAACAAAAAAAGAGTTTTTACCTTTTGTAGGTTACCAATGGGACTTCCTGCTTAAAATTTGTTATTAGAGAGGTAGAGCTCTCAGGAAATCATGAGTTTGATGCAATTATAAATTTTGTAATAATACTGTATTGCCATATGCAGAAGTGTATTGATTTTGATATGTTTTATGATTGGTGTTATGTGTTCCTAATCACCAAAAGCGATCGTGTATATTTTTAAACATTTTATGAATTGAAATGTAACAATTTTGGCAAAAAGGAGAAAAGTGCCTAGACTTTCTCAGAGTAAGTGATGGAGACAAATGTGGGCAAAAAAGAGTGAAAGGTATAGATAGCGCTGGAGAAAAATAGAGGTCGTGGAGAAGAGGAAAAAGGAGATTGTAAATGTGACAGAAAAGAAGACAAAATTTTCTTATTACAAGTCAGTCAATATCACTTCTTGAGGGAAAGAATGTAACTGATTCCCCAAGCATGCTTACAGGCCTGTTAAATGTCTTGACAGTCCATTCCATTTATCACTCTGATAACTTATTGGTAAAATGAAATAAAAAGCTTTCATGTTTTGATATATAAATAATAAATTTAATTTGCGTTCTTCAGAAACTATAGGTAAACAAATAAAAGGTTTCACTGAATAAAATTGAAGAGGTCAAAAAGGAGTTACTTCAGCAAGTATTTGTGCACTATTTCAATGCATGCATAGCCCAAGACTATGAAATGGAAAACAGGGCTGGGCTTAGCTATTGGTGTTGTGCTGTTTTCAAAATCTGTTCTCAACACTGCTAAAGTGTTTCAAGTAACTACTTCTACTGTCTTGTGTGTTGGCTTTCCTATGATAAGATTCTGTGGTATATAGAAAAGATTATATTGTAGAGTTTATTGCCTTTTTTTCCCCCTCCTGATTTCCATTTGAAAAGTACTTAGAACATTGTAGGTAAAGTAATGTATCGTGATGCTGGAAAATGATGACTGTTGGTTGTTGAACAGAAGCTGAGGCCTCACTGAGCAAGGGTACAGGAGTGAGATAGTGTAATACTGGAAGCAGTAGTCTGGAGAAGAAAGAACGTACAGTGTTACTCCAAAAAAAAAAAAAAAAAAGAGAGAGATATGTGGTATTTTTTGACCTGTGCCATGTATATTCCTACCACTGACAGTAAAACTTTCTGCTTAATTTTCACAGATTTGGTACAAATTGAGACTCTGAAATTATCTTGCTTTGTCAGGGAATTAATGAGGTTTTAAACATCAGTTCTTGAGAAACACCAAACTGCCTTTCATGGCCAGGACAAATTGTCATGGTACACTTTCATCTGTCAACCTGGCAACTTCCCTATAGCTCTCCTTACTGAGTCTGTTTCAGGCTTTTGAATGAAAACTTGATTGTCCTGGAAAATGCCTCTTTACTATTTTAAGCTTTTACACTGGATAGAGTTTTCAAAAATTGTCCTTTTAAATTTTAATTAACAATTGAAAAAATGTCATGCTGTTGGTTGAGATGTGGAATGTCTTATCCTCCCCTACTTTTGAAAGCAAGAGCAAAAAAACCCAGTCATTTACTAACACTGGGGGAAATTGCCTGTTTACTATCTCTTGCTGTATGCAAAGATTATACTTATGGTGAGGTCAGTAGAATATTTTTTCCTACTCACCCTTTAGCCTGTTACATTATTTTGATGTCAGTGGGACCTCTGAAATCCCTTGTTCCTATTCTTGGTATTAGGGGGTTTCCTATAGGGCAGTACACTTTTGTAGTCAAGATAAAGTTGTGGGTTTTTTTCTTTATCCAAGTAACCGTAAAAGCCAAATAGAAAACTCAAAGGAAACAATGAAAAACAGCACCAGTGTCCAGCTGTTAGATTTTTCTGTAGGCATATGGGAGAGAAGTTATATTTAGACTTGAAGGAAAATAATAGTATGGATGTTTTTGCAAATATGTACCTAGCCATGTAAATAACAGAGCACTTCTTGCATGCCTCTCTTTTATCTGATAGGTTTGTTTGTTAACAAATATTCAAGATGGCATGATGTAGAACAGTGGCAAAAGCAGATTCCTTTATATTTTCTATATAATGTGACAAAGAAATGCTTTTACAGATCTTACAAAGTGAGGACCACTGCGACCAAAATGCTGCAAGGCCAAAACTATGACCGATCTTGATTGTTACATTTCCTTATTTATATTTATTCATCAGTAAAATGCTCTGAATGTCAGCGTACGTGGAGGGAGAAAGATTATGCTGCAGCATGGAGGTGGGGCAGGAAGAACACGAAAATTGGTGATATTTAGCAAAAGATCACTGTATAGAGTCCTGTGAATGTAGTGCATCATGTGGATGCTGGTTGTGGAGTATGCTACAAGAAAAGATAATGCAGAAATCTGTGAAGATTCTGAATTAAAACAAAACAAAATCAACCAAAACCCCACAAAGCATTGTGTGATCTAGGGACCTATTTCTGTGGCGTTTGGTGAATAGCAGGCATGTATGTGTGAGGATAGAGGAGATGTTGCAGTTAGTGAGTACGATTCTTCAAAGCCTATGTGAAAGTCTAGTTCAGTCCTCTGGAAGCTTATGCATTCCCCAGACTATAGAACTGTGAAACCAGAACTGTGGAGACCACAGTTCTCTAGCCTGAGATTGTTAGCACTGTTTTGATAAGTACTCTGCTTCCTTAAATGTGCCTAATTTCAAAATGGTAAATGTTGAATGGAAAAAATACCAACATTCTTCCTCTATGTGTATAATAAAAGTCAACATACATTTGACAGCATTTGTCTGTGTCCTCTAGTCTGTCTTTCTGTTTCACAGTAACTCAGATGGTAATTCTAGTCTCTAGATATTTAATAATCGTATAAATAACTTGCTAGAGTAACTGACAGATTTTGAAAATAGAAATAACAACAAAAGGACCAAGGCTATATACCAATAACCCTAAAATGTATAGAGTTTAGAGTGCTTTTTAAATATTTAACAAGCCATTTTGACATATCTTATTAGGCTGAACTAGAACATCTTATTCGTATGGATTCTTCATTAACAATTAATTAATCCAAGGAAGATATAAAAAAATGAACTAAAATGCATGGAGTACTTAGAATCCTAGTTCTGCTGGCAATCTTATAGGCTAATGTTTTGATTTCCATATGACCACCATGTTCTACTGTTAGCAATTTCTTCAAATTTAATAGTTATTTTATTGGTGGTTGTATATAGACCTGACTTAGGTTTTAAAGTAATTCTGATAGCTGCATCTTTGGATGATGTAAGCAACTAAAGGGCCTCACTTTAAAAGCAAATGTGAGTTGCACACAGTACACTCAGCAAATGTTATTCGTGGTGTTTGTATTGCTTATGTTACAGAAGTGCATCATGTTACCGTCCAAAACAATGTGCTAGATCCAGGAAGAGACAATACCCTCTTTAAGGAAATATTCTCTATAAAGTCAAAGAGGTAAAATGGTGCTGCAATACAGTGAATTCACTTCTTCACAATATGCAGCACATCAGTATTAGAGCTGTGAGATTTTTTTTTTTTTCCCAACTGTCCTTTTAAATCAAACTAGGCAACATTGAGAGAAATGGCCTTGCTATCAGACACAAAAGCAGTCCACATTTTGTTTGGATTTATTGGGGTTTTGCTTTCATTTTTCTTCCATGCTAACAATAAGAGAGGATTGCTTGTAGTGTATTCTCTCATGGGAAAAGAAACAAACCTTTAATCTTTGCCTCATTAAAAAGCATTCGAACAAACTAAATTCTTCTCGACTTGCATGAATCATATATTGGGTGATATTTCCAAATGGCATTAGTTGTATTAAATATGTTTAACTCTTATTCTTGCTGGTTTTGCTGTTTATGATGTCATTTTATACTTCTCCTTAGTACTGCCTCAATTTATCTTCAAACATTGAAAGTTCCTAAAGCACACTATAGAAAGTTTAATGCCAGTTTAAAAATATCAAAACCAAAACAAACAGGTGGACAAACCCTAGTTATTTACCCAAGTAACTCAAGAATCACTTCACTGAAATAATTGTAATACATTCTATAAATAGCTGAAGCATTTAGCCCTTGATGCTAAAGTGGTTACTGAGTGTTTTGTAGGAATGGCTAGAGATTTCCTAGCAAATGCAAAGAGGATAGGTTTTGCAGTGTAACCCTGGAGACAAGCAGGGAGAAATCAGGACTTATGTTCTGTGGATTGTTTGCACTATTTTTGTTCAGAATTTGTTTGGTATTCATAGATTCATATTTAATATGCACTTTATAATACATATATTTTATTATGTAGATGTTTGAACAACTATAAAACATAAACATTGATCAAGTTTTTGTATGTAATTTAAACAAAAGCACATATAGAAATAAAATGTAGAAAAAATATACTTTGCTTGTACTTTTGTGATTGTTCAGTGATGAACAGAAACTCTGCTGTTTTGAGTATGTTCAGATGTCACTATAAATATTATAAATATATAGAGAGATAAATGTTATAGATCTTAGCTACGTTTCTTCTTTTCCCTGTCAGAAGTGCTATTCTGTAACACTAACATGATCTTTTAATAGGATGCACATGACCAGTAAACACAGATTAGAGGTGTGGCATCTCTTTTCTGACTCCTTAGATTTCTGTCATCTACCTTAAGATTCTCTTTTACTGTTGAAGGATGTAACAAAAAATGCAGAAATACTCTAAGGCATGTTTGTACTTGTTTCTAATAACTTCTGGTATATTGTTGATATAAGTGTTGTTAGTAACACCAATTGTACTGCTGCCAATTTTGCTGTGGAAATGAGATACTTCATTCCCAGAGGTGTCCCATGAATTATCAAGTAAATATATAAAAACTTTGAGTAGAGACTGAAATGCAAATAATTAAAGACAATGTATTCTCATTTACATTTACCTAGTTGTTTCAGCACATACAATTCCACATCTCAAGATATCAATCATATGAAATAATATTGTGTAGCTGCATAAATTTTAATTTGTAGATCTATGATGCATTAATAGTAGGGAATGTTTGTGTTATGTTAAAATATTACATTTGGATAGATTTTATGTACCAATGTCTGAAAAAGAAAATAGAAATTGCATGAAAGGCTGAAAAATACAAAATCTTAGATGTTTTATGTTGGAGAATGGCAAAGATTTGAATTATGTTCCAGATTTATTTTGGATTGTTAATTCCTTAGTCTTTGTCTGTGATTTCTACCACTGTCATCTTTCTTTGAGAAATGGAATAATTTGCTTGATTTCCCATCAAAAATAAACCTACACTTTTTTTAGTATGAAAAGTCATAATTTTTTTTCTGAAACTATTCAGTGTTCTGTTTCCTGAACTCAATACCAAAGCTTTGTCTCAGCTCCAGCAAATGATCTTTTCCTTCTAATGATTGGGAAAAAAATATGAGACCATTACTATCTAAACCCACTTACTAGTAGATGTGACTGAAAAGGTTCCTATCTTCAATTGTTCTAGTACAGGAGTTTCCAAAGGCAGAAAATTATTTTCTCTCCTATTTGCCTCTGTAAGAATATAAAGAAATGAGAAAAACATCAATGAAGTGTAAATATCTCCCCCAAAAGAGAAAGCATGCAAGTGCAAAACTTAGTGGTTTTTCTAATTTTCAGATTATATTCTCTTGATTGTCCGTAGAACTTCATCAGTCATTACTACTATATGTATGTGCTGATGTGTATCAAGAAGTTTGTTACTGTGTGTTATTTAGCTAGTCTGCTCATATGCATGGCTGGATCTTTATTATATAGGGCAAATACCACTCTGTGGGTAAAAGAAACTGAAGAAAAACCAAACCAAAACATCCAACCACCTCAAAACAAAATCAAACAACCCCGCCCCCTCCCAAGCAAACAGAAATAACAGAACTAGAAGTATTCTCACAGCTGCTGATTTGTTGTTATCATCTGAGCTGAGAAAAAAACAGAGAAAATGGGAGAGACCTAGAAGCTATTCAATTTTTCTAGTAAGTTGAGTCATCCTTAATGACAAAGACCTATGTAATGTAGACTACTTGTATTTGTAATTACCTGTGTATTTTCATGGTATTGGAGTAAATACTTTAGTTGAAGAACTTGACTCTAATCTAAATGCCAAAGCATTTAGGTGGTGCTTGGCTTTTCTTATCCCTTTTTCTGAACTGAGGTACGTAGTAGACAATCTCTGCAAGAAAGCAAAGTTAATCAATATGCTTTTCTGTGAGAAGCTTTCAGTAGTCTGGGGGTAAAACAGACCTGATGGTTCAATAAGCATAATCTCAAAAGGACTGGGAGTGTGGACATAGTTGCCAGTGAGCTCTTACAGAGAAATACAAGCTTCTGTCTTTCTTCCTGATCGTCTGTCTTGTCTTTCTTCCTGGCTGTCTTCCTCTTGAAAAAGAGTTTTTTGCAACTGATGCCTTCATTAGCTCCTAGTTTACTTTATCAAACACTAGATACAACTGGAATAACAAATATCCTTAATGTCTGTCTACTTGTAATTGTGTTAGAGAATGCTGAGTCTTAAATGACTACTAGTCACTCAGGATTAATTATTTCTTTTAATGCCCATATTTATAGGTGGCTGAATTGAAATGTTATATGTCTGAGGCCTTGAAGTTACTACATATAGTCAGTATCAGCTAATTATTTTCAGGCAGAAGAGATGCCTTTTTCAAAAGCTGCTAAGCTGTTAAGTGTGTACTAATTTGAAAACTGGTCTTTCACATAACTTTCAAAATGTTACTGCTGTACTTCCAGGGTGAGCACGGCAGGAAAATGGAAATAATATAGTGACTGGAATATATCTGATTCACATTTCACGATTTCACAGGTGGCACAGAAAAGGCCTTGGCAACATAATAATGTCTAATAGAGATCAGAACAACATCTAACATAGAGCAGATTTTTCATTGAGTGAAAACTCATTCTGTCTCAACTTGCCCAATTGGGAAGTGAAAATACAGAATCATAGAATGGTAGGATTGGAAGGAACCTCAAGGATCATCCAGTTCCAACCCCCTGCCATAGGCAGGGACACCTCCCACTAGTACAGGTTACTCAAGGCCTCATCCAGCCTGGCCTTGAACACCTCCTGGGAAGGAGCAGTCACAACCTCCCTGGGCAACCTGTGCCAGTGCCTCACCACCCTCACTGTAAAGAACTTCCTCCTAACATCTAGTCTGAATCTCCTCTCTGCCAGTTTAAACCCATTGCCCCTAGTCCTATCATTACAAGACCTTGTAAGTAGTCCCTCCCCAGCCTTCCTGTAGGGCCCCTTCAGATAGTAAAGTGATTTTGATATTATTGATGTTCTGACCTGAGTCTTTTGTGGTTACACATTGCTTTTTCAATCGGTTATACCTAAGAAATAGCAAAGGTGATATAGCATGTAATGTTCCTAGGCATGTGCAATAATTGCCTCTAGCTGGTGTAATGAAAATTGGTGTGCTGCCAGTTTTAAAGAGTCTTTTGAAGATTTCTCAATATATAAGATTGATCCATGATGGACTAAGGAAATCTCAAGGAATTTTAAGTATTAATTCAAATAAAGATTCTTCTGTAGGCACCTGGCAAATAAACTCAGCTGGAATGCTGATTCATCTTACAGTCACCAGCATGTGTTCCTAACTAGTGGGCTACAAAACTATGCAAGAGAGGAGACAGAAGGCTGATGAAGATTTATATTTGAAGTGTGTGTGTGCAATATTCTTAATTTTTGCATTGAGAATCAATCAGAAATGAGACTTCAGCCTCTGAATTCAAAGTGGTGTCACATGTGCCCTCTGTTTGCACTTATGTACGCTGTTACTGACAGCAAAGTAAAACCTAAGTCATGTATTTCACAGGATTAGAGTGGACTTGAGGGTCTCTTTATGTACCCCTCTCAAATTCTACATGAATGGACATGCATCTTGATGATGTTACATGGTCCTCTGAGTTTACCATCTATTCATAAAATGACTAAAATTATTTAGGAACTTGAATCCCATGTGAGTGGGATTTAATAAGGATATTGCCTATTAGTTTTTGTCTATATGAGGCTTAATGTCTTTGTGCTTCATAATATTCTGCTTAAAATAACTTGCATCATGCTAATAGTACAAAAACATAGAGATACACTGTACTCAAAGTCTTGATTCTGTGAGTGTGTGACTAGTGTTTCTTCACTTGGAATGAAGAAACAGGGAGAGTGGTGAGTTGATACCAAATAAAACTCGAACTGTACAAACATTTTATCTTTAAAGCCTGAAATTTGCATAGCTACTTAAATAAATGGAAGCTATCATGCAGTTCCATCAATAGGAAAAAAAACCCAAAACCAACAACAAACCAAATAAATTTCAACTTTCTTTTCAAAGTTGCAAGTATTTATATGTATGTCTGCTCTTTCTTGTCCACCTCTTGATGACTCCTACTACAAAATGTTTGCTGAATGTACTTTTTCCAGTGAAAATTGCTCATTTCAGACCTAACCTGTTGTAGATACGAAAGGATTCTAAACAACTGTGAGCAAACTTAATGACTATTGCCAGTAGTTTTTTTCCAAAAGTATTTCCTGGTTTTGCATGTGTTCTCCCATGTCACAGTAATAAGATGCAGACTGTCACAGTCCTAACTCTTCTGACCATCACCTCTAGGAGAATATGACCCATCAGACAGCCTGGAAAGCAAAGCAGTTAGCACCCACTTTAATAATTCATAAAAACAAACAAGCAAGCAAACAATATACCCAACCCCAAATCCTGTAGGAGAGCATTTTATTCATCTGGATGGAAGTCTATTCACAGCATTTCATGAAGAGCTGTATCTCTAAGTGTTCAAGTGTTATAAGATTGCACTTTTTTTTGGTCTTTCCTCAGCAAAAGTATAAAAAGGGGTTTATTCTCACAGAATATTTTTATGAGTTTGGCACTAGACATGTCAGAACTAAAAATCACCAAGACACAAGTGGAAACTGTTCATCTGTAGTAAAACTGATTCCAACCCAAAATAACTGGGAAACTCAGACTATGTTAAAGACAAGGAAAACCAGATATACTACACAAACTAAAAGGCACAGGCAAGTGGTTCAGGTCTTTAATACAGCTGCATACCTTAAAGCTACTTTTATACTTTGTGCTGTCCAGAAGTATCACATAGTAGTCGAACTATGCAACATCATTTTTTGAGTCTGAAGATGGGAAAAATAGGACTGATTCTTCTTAGCCTCCCATTGCCTTTTCAGAAGTCCTTAAAATGATTTGACTTGGCTGTTTTCCTTTTGGGAGAGAGGAGTTCTAACAAAAGGGAGATGAAAAAAAAAAAAGTGAAAGTGTAGTAAAGACCAAAAAAATTGTGTGCAATTGAAATGGTATAGAATTCATAACACAAAGGCAAAACCCAAGATTTAAAACTTGGTAAAAATAGAGATGTTTGGGTCATTGACCAACAAGAAACAGAGGAGATGTAAGACTTGTATTGCAAAAATATATTTTAGAAAAGATAATGGAAAAAACAGAGAAAATAGACATTTAAAATATATATATATATACACATACATACATATATATATGTGTATGTATATATACACATACACACACATATCTACATGTAGCTGAGAAATCCCCTGAGTATTCTTGCTAATTAGACTATATTAAAAGATTAACCAAAATTTCAAGCAAACATTTGATCAAATTATTGGCAAAAATTATAACAATTTTTGCTAGCTTTCATTTTTTTCACTGTCCTTTTTTTTTTTAAATTATTTTTTAAATCTCTACTTCCTGCCATTGTAAAACATTCTAGTTCCATTAAAGGGCTCTTTGCTGCCTTTCAGAATGCGTCTGTTGCATCTTGTTCCCAGTGCAAAGCATATGAAATTTATTCCAGGTGAAGTAAGTGAGCAGGAGAAGTCTTCTAAAACAAACTAACATCTGTACTGATAAAATAACAGTGTCTTGTAAGAAAAGATGTGTCTTATCTGCCTCCTTCATGTTTGTAGAGAAGATCTGGTGAGACAGTACATTCCTTTTGGCAGTCTTTGATCCTATTACCTAGCATAAACCAGTCCAACAGGGAACATGTATCTGTTTGTAGTGACTGACAAGCGGATGTGTGTGAAACATGCTTAACATCAAAACTGTCCAAAAATGGTGGAGAGAGCATCCAATCCTACATACTGGTTTATATTTTGCTGCGTCTTTTTTGTTTTGCTTTGTTTGGTTTGGTGTTTGTTTGTTTTTTCATTGAACTTATCTATGATTGAGAAATATTTCCCTTCTCCACCTATGCACTTTTACACATGTATTCAAGGAAATTGAACTTATTCTGAAGTGTGCTACGAGCCCTTAAGCATACTTTGGTGTGCATTCTGTACTCCTTTGTTTTCTTGGTAAATATCTATTAAAAAATAAGCATCTGTCAAAACAGGAATACATAGGGAAAACTTAATTTAGGGAATTTGTAAATTTTTTTTCCTCTCATTTTTCTTTCCCTCATTCTGCCCAATGGAAATTCTTTAAAATCAAAAACTGTTTAAAAAAAAAAAAAGGGGAAATAATTCGTAGGTGCAGTTGTTATGAACATACAATGACATGTAGAAATTCAGGCAGTTTCAAAAGACTTTATTCCTTTCATGACTTGTAGTTTGCAGAGATGGTTAATAGTAACTGCCATACCAAAATATATTCCAGTGAGGAGCAGAGGAGATTATATTAACCATGTAAATATGTGAAATCTGCTCATGCACTAGAAACTTCTATGAAGAAGAAAGTGTAATTTGTCTCAGTTTTACAAATACTCATTGCAAAATATTTGCATGGAAAGAAGTCTGTGCTTTGGTGGGGTCTTTACCTTATCATAACAGGTTGGTTTTTTTAAACATGATGTTAATAGTATCTCTTAAAAATGCATTAAAAAAGGTAATTATTAAAACCGTTCAATTTTGGGAGCCTTTCTCAAGATAATTGAATCATTCACTACAAAATACTTCATCTAACTCTGCCGCTACATAAATCTCCAAATATTTAAATCCTTTTAGGGTCCAGTGCAGTTGGAAATTACTTATTGTACTGTAGCAGAATACATGATTCAATGGCAAGTCATTGCTTTGTGGGCTCTTTTTTTTTTTTTGCCGTTCGATTTGCATATTACTATGTTAATAAATCAAATGCCTTCGGACTGAGGCTTTAAAATTTGAGCATCCTCATACTTGAAAATTGCTAGATATGCAACCAGTCATTAATGTTACCTTCAATTTTAAAAGCGTTGGAGACTTTCTTTGCTGAAGTATAAATGGCTTGGTTTTAAACAAGGGTGTGTCTGTGATTCACAGGACTGCTCAAATGTCCTATGCTGGTGCCCTCTTGTGAATGTATAAATATATACTTGTGACTGAGTTTAAAAACTGGTCTTCAGTTCAGCTTTTCATACTGTGTCTTTGAGATATCAAATAGCAAGGTTCTCACTGGAATAAAAAAAAAAAGCAGATGTCTCTGTGGGAGAATAATAGTTTCTATAACCTTGATCTGCTTTGTGCTTACCGTAAGGCAAGTCCCAATTTGTCCCTGTAAATTGCATTTAATATCAGGTTCATGGAGGGCTATTTTTTAAGCTTTGTTTCCTCTCCCTTCTTGGTTTCACTGTATTTTGTTCTAATGTGTTTCTAGATTAAATGAAATTGCATTAGTTTAATGGAATATTAATCTGGCTATGCCAGCAGAATTTATGGGTGCCTCAGTTAAGAAATCTGTACCAAAAAGAAAGAAGATCCTCAGCTTGATTGGATTTTGAAGATTTTATAGCTAGGGCATCAAGCAGAGGGACACATGCACATTTGGTAAACTGGCCTTTATATAATGATAAAAAGTATTTGTTATGGTGGGGCTTCTCACTATGGGGTTTATGACAGAATTCTATAAATTGTTTTTGAAAAGATGCCAGCTCACTTAGACCTGAAAATACAGAAATACAGGGTAATTATTGACCTATAATTAAGGTATTCCAACTCAGGTAAAACTGAATTGGAAGGGAGAGAAGTATACCAAAGTAAAAAATAATTCTAACCTTTAATTAGCCTGTTCCTGTATGAGCTTACTGGAAAAGTAAAAAGTCTGCCTCACTATCTAGAAGCTACAGGAAAAGCATGCTTGCCAAAGAGATGAATGCTTTAAGAGGCAATAGTGATGTTGCCAAAAAGAATTACTTGAGATATCTACTGCTGTGAATTCTTGGGGAAGCTGTATCAAATGTTGAAAGATCACTGATGCAATAAATACCACAGGAAAAGCTACAAAGATCCAGACAAGAGGGATATATGGTAGTGGGACTTATGCTTAAGGATCAAGTCACTTAAGGGAACCCATTGGTAAAAGTATAGAGGTCCTTAAAGTGCTTGTATGCAGAAATTCAAAAGATGCCTATTATTGCTTTCCTTAGAGACTTGATGACCTTGGGTTGCAAACAAATGCAAGAAAGAGACAAAAATATAAACAGAAACCATACAGTATGCTTGCATCCTTGAGTTAATGTTGTTCTTTGTTTATCTCCCTGTAAGTTCTTGCAGGAGCAAGGTTAGAGGTAGCCAGGCAGCTAGAAATAGCTTCTGCAAAATAACAATGGTTGCTCGGGACTATATATTGTTCTTTCTGTTTCTTTTTATCTATTTTTCTTCAAACTATATGTGTTAGACTGCTGAATAATCTCCTATGGCTGCCTATCAGCTGCTGTGAGGACCTGTGTTTTGGATCAGTTTGTAGATTTTGGTCTCTGATCTCTGAGCCTGGTTTTCCAAGCCACAAGAACAAAACAAGTACCATTTTCTATCATGTTTAATTCAGAGAAAACCAAAAAGCAAGGTAAACTTAAAATCATTAATATTTGAAGGACTGTAATATCTATATAATATGAAGGTAAATCTACAAATCTGTATTAAAATCTTTGCTTGGGAGGAATGATGGAGGATGTAGTATTTGTACATGTGTCTGTCTCATAGCTAGACATAAGACCCTGACATTTATTCTCGGATTTACTAAAGTCTTTGCTACATGACCTTGTGCAAGCAAGAAGCAGTCCTGAAGGGCCAAGGAGTCCAGGAAGGCTGGACACTGCTTTAGATGGAAGTTTTAAATGCACAGGAACAGATTATATCCATGTGTTGAAAGATGACTCCGTGGGGAAGAAGGCTGGCCTGCCTGAATTGGTTGTACATTTGGTTGTAGCTTAGGCAGGAGAGTCTGTGGTGGTTGGGAGAAGGGACAGGCCACTCAGAAGGACTACTATGTGAGCCAGCAGTGTGCTCAGAAGATTGAGGGGAGACCTCATTGCTGTTTACAACTACATGAAAGGAGGTTGTAGTGAGACGGATGTTGGTCTCTTCTCCTGGTACCAAGTGATAGGATAAGAAGAAATGTCCTGAAATTACACCAGAGGAGGTTTAGATTAGATATTCGGAAAAATTTGTCGAAAGGGTGGCCAAGCATTGGAACAGGCTGCCTAGGGAGGTGATGAAGTCACTGTCCCTGTAGGTATTCAAAAGATGTTTAGATGTAGCACTTTGGGACATGGTGCAATGGCCATGATGGTGTTAGAGCAATGATTGGACTCAGTGATCTTAGAGATCTTTTCCAACCAAAACAATTCTATGATTCCATGATTCTGTTCCTTAGCTTCCCTATCTGTCACATGATGCTTAAAGAACACCTTGAGAAGCTGTGGTGAGTAAGGTCATAGGAATTAATAATTCTCAATTCAGAGAAAGGAAGAGGTGTTTAAACTGAAAGCAAATGCTGTGCTTAAACAGTGTACATGTGTGTGACAATAGTCCTGCACACAGGACAGGCAATATATAGATCGTATCATTATACACACATATAAGAGAGCAGAGGTCTTTTAGAACTTCAGTTACACGTTTTCAGATGACTTGAAATTTTGGGGTTTTAGAGATGTGCTCACTGAAAGATTTGCTCACTAAAATATTTAAATTTCTGTTGGTGTTTTCGGAAGTGATGATTATGCACTTACAATTTTGTCCTTTTCCTTTTCTTTTTGTTGTTTGCTTATTTTCTGGTTGTTTTGTTGGTTTTTTGGTGTGTTTTTTGCATTTTTTTTGGGGGGGGGAGGGCATTATTTCGTTGTTTCCTTGTTTTAGTTGGATATTATATGGTGTAGTTTGAAACTCAAGGAACTCTTTTGCATCTGTTTTCGGATGTCTGTTCAGCTACAGAAAAGCTGTGAAAAGATTAACTTAGTTTGTCTTTTCTCAAATTACCATTTTCTGATATTTTTGTGACTGAGGAAAAAGTTTAAACTAAGAACAGAACCCACTTTCTGTCAAAGTGTTTCACCATTCCTCTTTTCTTAGCCCAGGCTGAGTTTGAAACATTAAATATTTGATTTGTATAGCTGATTATGGGATAGATTTTTGCCACTGTTGCACTACAGAAACACCTTCCTGGCCAAAAGTGTATTGAATTCATTTAAGTTACTGCAAGACTATAGAACTGCCACAGTTTTATTTTAAGTATGAACTGGAGAAGAGTAAGAAATTTCTGATGTCAGTATTTCTTGATGCCGCTCTTTTTTTTATTATCATTATTACACTTCCTCCAGCATTTCTGTAGCTTAGTATTCAGCTTCATTGAGATGTAATTTCTAGTGAAATTCTGGGGACATGGAATTATATGAACATGTTTAATTGAGTTTTAATACCCTGTAAGTTTTTATTCTTTGTATATAATTATAGTAACAACTGTATAAATTGGTAATGATGTAAGTGCTCCTTACTTAAACTTTTAAATTATAGTTCTAATAAACACATTAAAACTTACTTTAAAATAACGTATGGTGAGTCTGTATTTCCCCTGAGAATTTTTATGCAGTATTATCAGTAATTCCTTCTTCAAATAATTACTGCCAAAACTGTGCTTGTGGACTTGAGTGTTCTGTTTTCTTTTGACATGAAAATTGTTTCTCTTTTTACTCTACTGAAAGTTGCTGATAATGAAAATTGCCATTAAAAAGTTTGTGAATTGCCTTCTTTCTCTTAATTAAAGGTTTTGTAAGTAACATATTTGTGGATCTGGAACATAAGATGATAACTGGCTATACTTTGCTGAGATACTTCCATTCATTACCAAAATAGTATCAAGAGAAGTCTTTTTCTAGTAACATTTATAGATAAGTCATGCAAGCTGTCAGATAAAAGGTAGTCTTTCATAAATTCTCTCTGGTTCAAATAATCTTTACTTCTTAAAAAAATAAGTCAAATTCATACTTTATGGAGTTTCATTTCTTCTAATTTGCTGCAGTTACAGTAGTTCAGACTGCCTTACTGGTTATTAGCTATCTGAAGTAATTTAGAAGTTAATGTTTTATTCCTTATGAGAGAAAAATAATTACTGTATACAGGAGCATAAAATTATTTAGAAGCTGATAGAAGTAGAAACACATGAACAGAAAAAGAAATAATTAGTTGTGAAACTAGTGTTTCTTGATGCTTAGAGGATAAAGGCACAAGCTTAAAAACAAGTGTTAATGGGATTTTAAAACTGATCCCATGTTAGCATCCTTGTATCCTATATACGATGTTATGATTTGGACCAGATGAGTAAAACAAATGTTGGGATGATCAAACCCAGATCTGGATGGTAGTTAAGACATGCAATGACACAGGGGTCTCTCCTGGGGATGAGGTGATGGAGAGTTTGATCGTCAAGTTTGCAAGTGGCACCAAGCTGGGGGAGCAGTTAATCTGTTCAAGATCAGAGCTGCTATTCAGACCTAGACAGGTTGAGGGAATAGGCTGAAGGGGACAATATGAAACAAAACAAGAACAGATACAGAACCCTACCCTAGGAAGGATGAGCCTCTGCCAACAGGACAGACTGGGAGCAGGCTGGCTAGGGAGCAGCTCTGAGGAAAAGGTCCTAGGGTTCCTGGTGAGTAGCAAGAGGGATGTAGACAAAGAATGTGCCATGGCAGCAGAGCTGGCCAGTAACGTCTTGGGCTATATGAACAAGAGCATGACCAGTAGAGCATCCCCCAGAAAGGGATTATTCCCCTCTACTTAACATTCTTTATATAACATCTGGACATTGTGTCTGATTTTGAGTCCTTCATTACAAAGAAAAGACCAGAGGGAGTAGAGTGCCAAAAAACACTCCTACCCCTAGCTCCCCACATACACTCAAACCGAAATGTATGTTAATTGTACCTGGAGGTACAGGCCTCCACATAATGAGAGCTTGGTGATCTGGGAAAAATATTGGTGGACTTAGGTTGCACTTAGGTCTCAATTTAGATTTGGATTTTCCAAGAATATGATTGAATGTTGTACTTTAGATGAATGGATAGTGGGATACAGAAAGTTATGTTGACATTGGTTGTGTATTTTCCTATAAATACACTAAGAGTCAATATTTTTCCTACAATTTCATGTGGAAGTCACGATAAAGTGACTCAATTTTGACAGTACAGAGAGTTAACATAAATAAAAATAATATTATAAGTTATCCAGCAAACATGGATATATTGGACCTGTCAGCTAATTTGAGGTCCTGGTGGCCATTAACAGATTGCTGGCAAAGGCTGTAAAACCAGAACAAACATAAACCAGTATTTCCTTAGAATACTCTTCCAGAGCATCTTGTACCTTGAGACTTGCCAGTTTTATTTTTTCTTGAGTTTTGACTACTGGTTATATTTAACAGTGAGTATATTTCCCCTCCTCCCCAGCTTTTCCCTTGCTAGGTTCATATCTAGCCAAATCAGATTTGTTAGCTACAACCCACTGGAAAGCAGACTGGAATGAAAACTGTTTCTGTGGACTGCAACTATCTCTGAAGTTTTCAAGTTAAGCTATGAGTACATGTGCATTGACATTTTGCAGTTTTTGTATACATGACCTCATTATTTTCAGTGGATTTACTGCCTTGTATTATTAAGTGTTCAACTCCAGCAGACGTGATTGAGTTTCATGGGTTAGATTTAGTCGTCTGTGTGTGGTGGCTTTTGAACGTTTAACTGTGTTAATAGCATTACATCTGTCTCTTACCAATGAATGATGCAAAGATGAGATTTTAAACTGTTCTGCTATGCTGTTAGCATTCTCAGTCCTGCCTTGGCTGGCAGGTACAAAAACAGCACATCCAGTGCCTCCTGCACATCTTGACTGCCTCCATGCACAGTGGTTGTCCTCTTGCAGGCTCAACAGAGTCACCCTATGGCACTACTATAGCACTGGCCATTTCCCATGTCTTTGAGGTGTTAAGCAATGTGCTGATATAACTCTGGAAAGCAACTCTTTATTAGCAAAATGGGTAGAGCATATCTAATGATACAGAGAAATGAAAAAGAGATTTAAATGTCAGGCTTTGTACTTTTGTGGATATAAAATGTTTGAAGAATTCACTAATGTGTTTCTATTTCTCTAAACAATCATACAACTAAGTATGTTACTGCCCAACTGCAACCAAAAAGTGAAAAAAAACTTCCTTTGCATCGTCAAATCATCTCTGTAGATGCTTTCACACACTTCCGTAGCCTTTCCTACATCTTAATTGGATACATCAGTGCCTTAGAAAATGCAAATAGACTCTTTTTTCACTCAATCAGTTGGAAAATTCAGAAGTTCAAGAAGCACTGTAAATACCCTGTGAAATATCCTGTAATTTAAGAAAATCCTTATGCATCCTAAATTAATTTCCACCTCAATTTCTCAGTATAATACTGGGAAATTATTAACTTGGCAACTTTCTGCTTGCTGTAGAGATCAAAAAGAAGGAGTTGGGGTTTTTAAAATGTCTTTAAAGAATAATGAAAGCAAATGAAAAAGCAAATGAATAAGCTAATTAATAACTCACACCAAAAATTCAGTTTGTGGATGACCTTTCTTTTTTGCTGCTGGACAATTTTCTGTTCAGGATTGTATGTTTTCAAATATACTTCGAGCAGGTGTATCCAAACTGCAACTGTGAATCTAGATGGACAATGAGAGTGAACTATTTTAAATCCAACTTCATGGAAATTTTAAAGTTAGTGTTAACTACATTTTATTCATCAAGTAACAGAAATAATTTCATGATGACTTGAATTTCATGAATTTACTACATAGATGTAACATGATCACGAGCTTGTGATGTATATTACAGTATGATCCTATGCAAGGTATAGAATCCAGTAATTTCAGATGCGTATATTTACTGCAGAGAATTTTAACTGGATGTTCTAATGAAGGCATCATCTTTTTTTGGACACTGTCTAATATATCCCTGTCCCTCTTGAAGAAGGGAGCCGGGAACTGGACACAATACTCAAGATGTGGTCTCGCCAGGACAGAGCAGGGGGCGAGGAGAACTGCTGTTGACCTGCTGGACACACTTTTCTTAATGCACCCCAGGATACGATTGGCCACCTTGGCCACAAGGGCACATCATTGTCTCATGGATTGCTTACTGTTCACCAGGACTCCAAGGTCCTTCTTCATGGAGCTTCTTTCCAGATCAACTCCTAGTTTGTACTGGTGTGTGGTGGTGTTCTTCCCCAGGGGCAAGACTCAACACTTGCTCTTGTTGAACCTTACTAAGTTTCTTTTTGCCCAGCTCTCTAGTCTGTCCAGATCTCACTGAACGGCTGCACAGCCTTTCTGTGTGTTATCCAATACTGAGGGCATACTCTATCCTCTCAAGATGAAGATCTTGAATAAGATTGGACTCAGTACTGACTCCTGGGTAACACCACGACTTACAGGTCTCCAACTGGATGCTGCACCATTAATCACAGCCCTCTGAGCTCTGTTGTTTTATCAGGATGGCATCCAGGTGGGCTTTGCATGACTCCAGACATGAAGACTCCACCACTTGTCTGGGTAATTCCAGTGCTCTACCACCCACAGTGTCAAGTAGCTCCTCCTTCTTCATGTTTAGATGGAGCTTGTTATGTTCAAGCTTGTGCTCGTTACTCTTGTTCTGTCACTGGATACCACTGAGAAAAAGTGGTGCCATCCTTCTGACTCTTGTTCTGTCACTGGATACCACTGAGAAAAAGTGGTGCCATCCTTCTGACACTCACCCTTTAAGAATTTACATATGATAACAAGATTTCCCCCTTCAGTCTTTTCTTCTCTAGGCTAAACAGCCTCAAGTCCCTCAGTCTTTCTTCATAAGATGTTCTAGTCTCCGAATTATTTCTGTAGCCCTTTGCTCTACCCTTTCTAGCAGTTCCCTGTCCTTGAACTGGGGAGCCCAGAACTGGACTCCAGATGAGTCCTCACCACGGTATTTTCTTTAATGTAGTTCTTTTTAATTTTTTTTTCCATCAGATCTTTTGTGATATTTACAACTGAAAAATAATATTGGATATTTTTAAAATCAGCAAGAGCAAAGGAATCCATAATTTAGACCAGAATTATGCATGTCACAGATTTATCACAAGCCTACAGCATAAATCCTTACTGCTTTCACTTTTGTGAGATTTTTTTGTGATAAGAGTTTTTGAGTTTTGTTGCTTTGTGGGTTCTGTGTGTGTGTTTTGTTTGGTGGTTGTTTTTTTTTTTTTTCTTCCACAAAATAATAGGCAACAGCCTTTTCTGGCTTTCTTGGGAAATAATGGCTGTAAACCCACTTTCATCTCCTGTAATGACCTTATGGTTCTGATATGCTAATATAGTCAAATGAGGCATTACATTTAAAAACCTACTAGCAGATATTAAAAAATGCCAATATACTAAAAATAGAAATACTTTTGGAACGGGGGATACCACTTTGACTATGTTCACTAACCTGGTAGGCAGGTTGTGAAAATAAATGTTTTGTCAAAAGCCAGCAGCAGTATGGGTAGGGAGGTTGATGCCATAAATGTTTCAGCAATTGCTGTACTGATTTTCTCAGTAAAGGAGCACTGGATAAGCTTCGTTGTTAGACTAAAACATGAGAAGCCTGAGTCATGTGAAACAATCAATCACACAGCCTGAGCATTACTGGAAATGGAAGATCTGTCATCAATGGGGTGGACAGAGCCAGAGAGGTACATATTTGCCTCCAAATGACATAACTCCCTACTTCTCTCTGTGTACATCATCGTGCTCTCTATGTGTTACAGAATTCTTCCAGCTGTTTTGGTTGTATATGCATCTGAGACAACAAACCTGCAGCTTCCCGAGCAGCAGGACAGTGTGCAGAAATACTTGCCCAGGTTTTGTGTGCCCCTAGATGGGTTTTGTGGCAGCTACTGGTTTTCCAGAGTGGTTTGGCATATGAGCCTCCATGAAAAGCAGTAGTGAATTGGTCTCAGAATCACATAGTCCCATATCTAATGATATCTTAACATGGTTCATTTGTTAAATAATATGGTCAGATTTAATTTAACTAGTTAATTGTCTTAGTTCAAGATAAAGTTATCAATAGGTAATATTTTGTAATTATGAAATATTTACTGATTTACCTATTGGAAGTAAGGTTCGGGAAGATATGTTTAATGTGGGAAAACAAAAAATGTAAGTATAGCAACTTTTGTCATGGTTGACAACGAGACATGTTCAGGTTTCTTGGGATCAGGTGGTTCTTGTGTGGGTTATATACCACCAATAGCTGAGTGTAAGCAGTAGTAGGCTAACACCAGTGCTGGAAATGAAAACTTGCTAGCATTTATTTCAAATTATGCCAGTCTCTAAATCAGTGTATTCATGAGACAGTGTAGAGGTTAAGGATAAATCTGATTTTGTCTTTATGTCCCCTTTAGATTACTACAGATGGAGAAATTCTTAACAGCTCTTCATACAAGGCCTTCTCAATTTAAGCTGTGTATGTAGGATGAAATAAAAATACACTTATAGATAGCCGTAGGGTGGATAAACATAGATGAAAATTTGAAGAGAATAATTTAGAGCAGCTTATTTATATGTTTCCATCAGATCTCTAATTTAGACCAATTGAACAGAATCCATTATCTTTGTTTATTCTTTAGCTACTTTGATTTATTAGGGATAAACCAAATAGAACTGCCTTTCACCATTACTCATTTTTTGGGGGATTATCTGCATCAGTTAGGTACAAACATTAATTGATTTATTTATAAATAGTAACTAGCGAGTGCCCTAGCTTCCATCAAAATACTATCATGCAGCAGAAATAGTTTTCATTATTGCGCAAAGTATCTTAATCTTTAATCTCCTGAGAAAAACTTTATTGTATGGCATGTAAGTGACTATTCCTTTAAAAAGCTGCCCCACCCCACCACTGTCAGCATGTATTTTATGTTTTGTCATCTAACAGAAAGTGCTTGCATCAGTCATATTGATATGCCTGGAACTAAAACATTTGGGCATGTTTGAGAAGCATGATTATTTGGATCTGGATTTTATCAGATTTTTTTTCCTAGTTCTTGTTGCATAAACACCAGATGACTCAATATAAAGGCAGCAGAAGTAGTTGAAATATTATGAACATGTTTTTTAATTGCTTCTTTGTTTTGACAAGCAATAGTAAGAAAAAAAAGTTTACGAAATTTTTTTTTTCCTATTTAAATCTGTGTTGCCCAAGTACTTTCTATGTGACAAACAGCAGTCAGATTTCTTAATGTATGTAATAAGGAACCATGATTATTACTTTGATGGCATTATTGTGACTTTTCTGCACTCTAGTTTGAAAATTAATTTACTTAGTACTCAGAACATTATTATGCATATACTCTGTTCTCATATCTCCTAAACTATGTCATGTAGTTTTCCTATAGGAGAGATTCAGACTGGGCTATTTAATGTAAGATTTAACTTAATATTCAGTAGATATATTTGAAGACTGATAGCTTATTTAGTAGCCCATCCAAGATTATTTTCATATATTCACTGATTAATAATACTTCACTAAATTTCAGTTTTGTCCATTTATATAATTGAAGATACTGGAGAGTCCCCCATGGCACTTAATAATATCTCAATATTAGGATATTTTGTACCACTTTTTTTCTTTTTTTTTTCTTTTTTTTTTCTTTTCTTTTCTGTACCAGTTTGTCAGTAGAGACAGAGTAGTGGTCTCCCTCAGTGCTTACCCATCTGATTTATGTATAGGCAGAAATTCCACCTCCTCTTAGCATATATATTACTGGATAAAATAAATTGAAGTATCCTGTTCTCCTTTGATACAACAAATCCTTCAGTTCCTTACTGGAAGGAGTATGAATCGCTGAAGGAGTATATGGGTCCCTTTTTTCTTCTACTTGTCTGAATTCATGTCTCTTGAACATATATTTTATGCAATAGTGTAGATGCAATTTGACTGATGCTGTAGACTTTTCCAGCTTCATAATTTCTTCTTCTCTTTTCAAACTTGTAACTCTTTTTTTACCAGTTAGCATGTGTGAGCTTTTCCTCCCTCACGATCCTCAAGGGATCCCACTTTAATAATAGAAATTAGTCGTTAGCCTTCGTATGATTATATTAATATTTCTGTTTTGTCTTTTCTAAAGACCAATCAGGCTTTCTTTGTAAGATCCTATTTCACCTTTGTTCTTTAAATGTCACATAATTTCACATCAGCAATGACTGTTATTCTTTCTTTCCTATTTTGTGTCTGTTAATATAAGCATGAAATAATAACAATCTTCATTTTAGTTCTTCAAAAACTCCTAAAGCTTCCTGTGGACTGATAGCTTGTCTTTTAGCACTACTCATTATCATCGTTTCATTAAATAACATTTTTATTCATAGTTCTTCAAAGCTCCTCCTCTTCCATCGTAACTAGTAATTGTGTGTAATTGTATAAAAATTATTACTAAAATTCAGATTCATAAAATCTGTCTCATAATCAGTTACCTTTTCAAAGAGAGAAAAAGGATATTAATCTACTACTGTGTCTAGTTTTTATAGCTTACCCAGCATTCATTGCATCTTTCTTCTGTGCCCGTATCTTTCATGGGAATAACCATTTTAAATCATCACTGTAATGCTTGTATCTGTTTCATGCTGTTCTTAAATATAACTATTCAACGTGATTCGTTTTAAAAGCTTGTGCCTAAGATCTCATAAACATAACCTGAGGGTGAAAACTCACAGTGGATTTACATCCATCACTTAGCTGCTCATCGTGCTCAGGTACAGCATCTAGCATGAAACAAGCTTACTTTTTTTTTTTTTTTAACTCTCTTCACCACCGGCCTTTCTTTTTTTGGGATAGGAGTGGTGTTTGTTATTTTCTGTATTTAAAAAAAAAAATCTATGTCTGGAAGAAACTAAATGCAACCCTGCTGAAGCAGATAAAATTAAATTTTAAAATAAAGAGTATAGGTTATTGTGACAGTTTGGGAGTTCCCCGCCCCCCCCACACTTGTAAAAGCACCCAGACTAGACTCAGCCGGCTGGAAGTTAAGGAATGAAGCTATATTTACAGCTTAGCACAATATACAAGCAGATATACACACAATATACAGGAATATTTACAGAAATATACAAGTTAAAGGTAATACAGAAACACAACACCCCTCCCAGAAATCAGAGACCCCAGGAGGGGCTCCCAACCACCCTTCCACCTTCTCCCCACCCCTATACCTTACCCCAGGGTGTGCCTTACGCGCAAGGTGAGTTTGGAGGATTGGCCAGGGAGGTTAGAAGGAAATTGGTTAGTTAACTTAATAGAGATGTCCAGACCAAAACAGCTAGAAAGCCCGAGACTCTCCAGTAGAGTGCCTTATCTATGTTTGTGTTCTTATTCTTAAACATCTCAGCAAGCCTATGAGTGAATTAGACATCACCATTGCTTTCCTTTCACAACCAATAATACAATTTTCTCCATTAAAATGTTTCAATTAGCCTCAAACCAACCCAATGTTACTGTGATTATGGCATCTGAAATGAGCTTACTAATTTATTTTTTTACCTTTGTACTGTGGAGAGTTGCAGCTTTGGGTTTAGCCATTCACAGGTTTTCTTAAAATTCAGAACTAAGATAAGTTAGAGATCATTCAGCTATGTTTACACAGTACCTAGCCATTTCTCTGATTTGCAGTGTAGGCATCTTAAAGAAGATTTATTAGCCGGAGAACTCTAAAATAATGTTGATGTTGAGATCATAGATATATCCTTAAACTGGACACAAACCCCCCCTTAATTTATAAAAAAGGTTTTTAAAACTTTTGCTAAAATTTTAAAATAGTTTAGTAGAGTTCATTGCCTCCTGGATATGAGAATCCTTCACATTAACTTATTTTGTCTCTGACAGACGTTTAGAAAGTATTGCACTTGTTTCACATACTGTGATTCAGGGATTTTATTTATTGCCAAGAATTTATATAGAATGTAGGAAGCATTCTAAGTAAGAAGTTCTCTGTTGTGCTAATTGGATGTCATTTCCCATGCTGCCTGGGTACTGTCTCTCTAGGAAAAGTAGAAGGGAATCTCATGAGAAGCTTAAGAGAACAGTGCTACATGGTTGAAAGGCTGATATTTCAAAGACAACTAGATTTTATGCTATTCTTTAAAATGGAACTTTGAATCATTCTCGTGCCTCTGACTTACTGTGTCATCATTACTCTTATTTGTATCCAATAAGCTGACTCTCTGCCACCAAGCATTTTGAGTGCTTGTTCTTTGTTTCTAACTGTTCCTTTGCTGAAGTATAAGGTGTTGAAGTCTCATCTGCTCCTCCTTACCACAAGTGGACCCAAAAGACATCAACGAAAAGAGGGCACTGCATGTCTGTGCAAAAGATGAATAGTTGTATATTCAATAACAGCAAGAACAACACATTTTTTCTTTTGTTACTGCATCATTTGCTTTCCTTTGGGTCTTTCAATCATACAGTCTAGGAATCCTGAGATGAAAAAAACACAAAACCCAAAAAAGTCTGTACTGTGATCCCTAGATTTCCAAAGTAGGTTGTGTTTCAATTATTTTTTTCTGAATTTATATGGAAGACAATTGTGTTCTATTGTTTTATCAAAACTTAAGACATCACCTTTTTCTGAAATGATAAATTCAGATAACCCGATGTGTAGAAATATTTTTTCAGTGTAGCTGTTAAATGAAGCCTCACATTATTGTGCTGTTTTTATTATTCTTTCTGTGAATATTCTGTTTTAGATTCAAATCAGAGGCTGACTTGCAGAAGAGAACATAAACCCCCAAAAAACAGGTGGATCTAGTGTAAGGAGGGGATAAGAGGGGATATGGAACAGTAGATTTCACACTTCACTTTGGAACATAGTAGTTAAGCCCTGTGGAATTGCTGAATAGTCTTTAAAACCCAATTGACACAAAAAGTAGCATAAGGTATTAAAATAAAAAATTTGAATAATAAAGTCAAAACAAGTGGCAGGAACTGAGCTAGTATCTTGCTGTACTCTCGAACAGTATATTGCAGCTGAATTTATTTTTTCCTCTATTTGTAGGACTTAAAATGTTTCATGAAAAAAAATCCTGAAAAAGAATGATGTCTCTTGTAGTTCATTTCTGATTTGAAATTTTTTAGAATGTATTTTGGTTTTTTTTCCTTCAGTAGTTATTTTCAATGTTAAAACAGAAAAAAGGCCTATTTTTATTTGCACATCTATCTAAAAGTTCTCTCAATTTTTAAAAGTTTTTCAGTTTTATCTCATACAGTGATTCATAATTGAGCAGGAAAATATTTTTTTTACAATAATTATGCTTCAGGGAATAATGTCACTGATATTACAGAGCAAAACATTCCTGTATTGGTCACTCCTGTGGTTAGGATATCAGACTTAATAACTTAGTTCTTTTTGTTTGTTATAATAATCCTATAAATCCACAGAGTGATGAGGAAAAGTCTATCACATAAGAAGCTTGACAAGAATTAATGTAAAATATGCTTTATTCTCACAACACCAGACACAATTCCTCATTAAATATATTGGTGGAAAAATAGCAACAGAACTCATTTGCACAGCCTGAATAGTTTAATTTTATTCACCGAATTTAATTGTTGTACCTGCAGATAGAAGTTTATCTGTTGCATGGCATGTAAACTTCACAGCATTGGAAACTCACTTTAAATTGCTTTGCTATTGAATCCAATTTTCATCCTCGCTGAGGGAGAAAATATTTTTGTTATGAGTGGATGGTTACATATTTTAACTACTTCAACTTTACCTCTAAGAAAAGCCCTAACAAGGCATTTCTTATTTTCCACATAATACTCATAGTTGTTTCTCAGATATGCCTGTCTACCAAGAGTTGTTCTGGGTTAGTGAGAGGTTTGCTGTTAGTTCAGGGAATAGTGTGGCAGCCCCTTTAATTTTCTAGAGTGATTCTGCAATTGGCCATATCTCATCCTAGCACTCAGTGGGGTTCCGCAAAGAATGGATTAAGTGCATCAGCTGTATTTTTCTGAATACGTGTGCACAACGAGTAGCTTTTTTGCAGTTTTACATATAGGTTGGTGATTTGCCAATGCTGAGGATGCATTTGCCACTTCTGAAAATATAGTTCTCTCGTTGTGTATGAAATTGGCATTTAGCACTCTTATATCCATGACAATGATAGAGCAGCCCTGAAGAAAAACGCTTTCTTGCACAGAAATTTCAGTCTGTCAAAATAGCCCAAGCGTTAAAGGATGGGAGATAACAAAGGGGTCTAGAGAATAAGCAGCAGCAGGATCTGTCCTTTGCTCAGTCAGTGTGGTTACTGTACATGTCAGAATGCAACTCCTAAAGTACAGGAAAATCATCTGCAAGCATGGATACTGTTAATCTACCATAGGATAATTAATTATTAGAAAGGGAATGGTAAAGTTGTTCACCTTTTAAGTTGTGTTTGATTTGAACCACAAGATGGTCCCACTTGAAATGAAACTCCTGAAGAGTTTGGGTTGTTTTGTTTTGATTTATAGGAAGAGTGTGATTCCTCATTGATGGTGTTTTGCCAATACTTCTAGATCTGTAACAATTTTTCTCTCCCCATTTCCTCATTCCCTGTCCTAACCTGACAAACACATTCACACACATAAACACGTGTAAAACAATGAGTAGTCAAAGAGGGTTGTACATATAGTTACAGCACCCATACTTGTACAGGGCAATTGCTAGAAAGTGATTTATGGGAATATTTTTTAGCCTTTCAAGGAAAATAGAACTGTAGTCTATTTTGCTGTGTTTCAGATGAGTTTTCTAGATATATAAATCTGCTTCAAAAATGGCCCATTATGTTCAACCCAAATATTTCTCTGCTACAGCATTTTAAAAGTTATATTCTTTCTGTAACTTGTTTACATACTGTTGCAGTACAGCCTCAAGTAATTGTTTAAATTCCTATTCATTTTTTAAAAGAAATGGTGGCAAGCAAAGTGGCTGCACATCACCATTTTTTCAATGCTTTTACAGTTTCTTAGACTGCAAAGTGGAAAATCAGGGAGCAAAGAAAGAAGGCAAAAAGCACTCAGCCAAGTAGTTTTGGAAACAACAGGCCTGATTAAGTGTGATGTTCCACCATTTTTTTGCCTTGTTACAGCTGCGTTACTATAAAAACAATCAACTAAAGGTGTCTATGTCAAAGGCCCACAGAGAAAATGCTGATTCTAAAACTATCCAGTATACTAACTTACATTTAAGTAATTGAGAAGATCTCTCACGCTTCACACAAAGAAGTGTACACCATAACCTGAACCTTATCACAGAATAATAATAAGCTTTGAATGTATTTAATGGGCTTTTGAAACCCATTTCTAGCATGAAAACCATTACTTTAGATTTGTAAGAGATTATGGAGACCAGAGTCTAGTTAAGAGTTTCCATGGTTAGAATTTTACCCTATTGTTTTGATTAGACCTGGATATGTAAAAATAAACATATTTTTCTGCATTACAATTTTAGGCTTTTCCGTGTTTGAAACATAATTGTAGTGCATTTTTATTTGATAGCTGTGGAAACAATTGCTGTACTGCCACATTGTCCTTAGTGGCACTTTACTCACCTTCCCTTAGGATACTCGGAAAACTGAAATTGTGTTGCTCTTTTTAGGTATTCTGAACTGAACCCGTTTAATGCTGGTATCAGTGGAGTTTGGAGCAGCTATTTGTGCTCTGATTATATTTGGGGGGAATTTTTTCACATGAGAATTTTTATTCTGCTAGAGCAGAGCTACTGCTGTGTGTCTTGGGCTGTAACTATCTTCTCGTGTTTAGACTTCAACCATCTGGGAAATAATTATTTAATCAATGAATTAGCTATACTTTAATACAGAGAAATCTAAGTGCAAACATTTAAGAAAGAAATGTAGGCTGCCCTTTCATGGTGAAGAAGATGATTTGGATAAAAGCATCTGAAAAACGTTCCACATAAGCACATGAATGCTAATACTTTATGAGTAAGAGAAAAAGTAATTAGGAACTTCAGGCATAGAAAGAGCGGAGACTGTTAAAGACAAGCAATATTCTGCACAGTACAGAGTTTGCTACTGGAATAATATAGTTCTGTCCACTAGATAACATGACAGACTGCAGAAAAGAAGTTTCTTAAGATGAAAGTCAAGAAATTAATGACTGGCATTTATCTTGCTGATGGTCTAGAAATGCACAGTTATGGAGGGAAACTAGATTTGATTTTAGAGAACTTGCTAACCTAGAAGGCAAAAATACAAGATCCCATGGTATCAAATTTAAAAAAGAGGAAATATGATGCAACAGTTACTGTCACTGAAGCAGAGAAGAATGATGTCACATGATGTCACATGATGTCATGCGAAATCCTTAAATAATTTTTTTAAAAGTATTACTGTATAGATGAAGCCAGCCCCGGCCATGTTCACATGTTCATTTCAACATGGATGGGTGATATTTTTTTGGCCAATTTTAAGAAAAAACTTAGGCTGTAGTGAAGATTTGTATCTTCAGAAGTGAACTGACAACTTGCCTACTCTTCTACAGCAGCAATTTTTACTAAGTATTAAAGAACTTAATTTTTTTCTTTTTTTAATTTATTTTGCTGTATGCCCTGCACTTCACAGCATGCAAATACAGATTAGTGAGCTTACAAGCCATAACTCGCATGAAACGAAACCTAATTGTCAATCTAAAAGATGAAAGGAAGAAATCTCAATTTCTTATATCTGTTCTGAATTTATGTACTAGTTTCCTTTGGGTCAAAGGAATGCTTTATAAAATGGACCCATCTAAACCTCAGAAAAATGAGATAGTGGTCAGCATTGAAATAATGAGGGAAATGAAAAGAACTGCCGAAGCTATTTGTAGTATCTCTGAGCAGCTTTAATTTATTTACACATATTTATTGTGACTGTAGCCAAAACTATAATACCATGCTTTTAATTGTGTTTACAGCAAGTCCTCTCTAAAACTACAGAAAAAGCCATCATTTGGCTAAATTTCTGCTCCTCTGCTACTTCACAGTGTATGTAAGATACTGCCTTTATCATATATTTGCCTTTCCTTCGGGGTTAAATTTGAGAAGGTTTTGTGAGACATTTCATCTATGCTTTCTACCAGAATAGCTGTTTTGCAAGAATGACTGAAGATCAATTGTTTGGAGAGTTTGTAGAATTCTAACTGCTTAAAATGGGGAAACTCAGCAGGAAGAAGCTTCTCTAGAAAAAGTATTACTACAATATTATAATTTCACTAATAGAAGTAACATGTAACTGTGCCTATATGTTTCCTGTGTTGTACATAACTCTGACTAGTTACAAGGATAGTTTGTTTCTTGTTTTAATATATATTTGCCAGTCTTAAAATCTTTACACAATATTATACATTATATTGTGTGATGTAATAATCAGGCACTTCATAGCTCTTGAGTGGAGAACACATAGAACATAGAAAGCAATATCTATGGAATTCTGGCAGCTAAAATATAAGTTGTTTGGATATTCAGGTTACTTTACAAGGGAGGAAGGTTTTCTAAGATTGCACATATTTCAAACTCACATCAAATTTATGTGCCTAGCTTCATTTTACAGACCTGTGCATTTATCTAAGTAAAATTGGCATTAAAGAGTCTGTTTAAAGTTTTTTTTGTTGAAATATGTTAATCATCTGTCTCTGTTGTGAAGAATATCTATGCACTAGAATTTGCTCTCAGAGCTTTTTTTGATTACAATTATACGTAACTGAAAAAAGTATACAAGGGAGTGTAACAATTTATTGGCAAGTATGAGGATAAATGGTAAGCATATAGTGTTATGTTGCATTTGTATTTCAAGGTGCAATAATATGTAGTTTGCCATCTGCAGAAATGTACTATGCCTTTCTTTGAGGTTTTCCTGATATAAAAATCTTCAGCACTGGATTTTAACATCACCTTTAGAGTTCTGCAAGCCAAACTACATCTTTTCTTCCATCTGAATGCTATGAAGTTTCTTGTTACTGAATATTATTTTGTGACTTTGTTGTCACCTGCTCTCTGAAACAATGTTTTCGAAACGATATTTAGCATTTGAATGGAGGAGGACATTTAAGGGTTATATAGGATTTGAGTTAAGCTTTATTTTTATTTATCTTGTTATCTATGAAACTTCATGCATAATTATTCAAAGATTTTTGGAGCAATTTGCTGGAATTAATTTCCCCTTCTTCTCCATTTGCCTGTATTCATTCAGGTGTTTATTTTCCTCTGTGAAGACAACTTATTTAAAAATGTCTCTTCCTACAATTTTTAGTATAGCATGAGAAAAGCACAGCCCTAAGACAGAATTATTGTTCTGGTTTATAGCTTTTAAAATTTCATTTGTTAGTGCATAATACCACAGTGTAATGTCATAAATTAATTTATTCTTTTGGATTTTGCTCATGTTCTGCT
Organism: Ramphastos sulfuratus; assembly: GCA_013399055.1. Classification (NCBI taxonomy): domain Eukaryota; kingdom Metazoa; phylum Chordata; class Aves; order Piciformes; family Ramphastidae; genus Ramphastos; species Ramphastos sulfuratus. The sequence goes on along the minus strand of WBNM01015109.1, from coordinate 11,095 downwards.
GTGATGTGAGCATGTATTATGCATTTAGATTTTATTCTGCCTGTGGTTACTGTTTTTTCACATGTGAAAATAGGAAAGTACAAGTATGCTTTCTTTCTTGAGTCTTATTTCCCTGCATTGTAGACATGAAAAAGATGGTGGTGTAAGTACCTTTGTTCAAAAAGTTCATGCAGTAATGACAGCATGAATGACATGAACAAATAAATATTGAATTGGGTAATAACTTCTGGGAGATTTGCAGTTAAATGTTACAGTATTTACAGGCATTTCTTAAATTCTTCATGAAGTTGTTTTCATATGGAAAATTTATGTATTACCTCTCTTTGTCTCTCCTGTAAACTATGCTTGCTGTTGCACTATGGCTACTGCATTGCTCAAACCCTCAAAATCTTAATATTACAGACTGAGTGTTGATTACATAGTGTGACAGATATAACCACCTGTGATGGTTTGGGAGTTCCCTGCTCCCCCCACTCTATGAAAAATGCCCCAGACTAGACTGAGCCAGCTGGAAGTTAAGGAATGAAGCTATATTTACAGCATAGCACAATACACAAGCAGATATATACACAATATACAGAAATATTTACAGAAATATACAAGTTAAAGGTAATACAGGAACACAATACCCCTCCCAGAAATCAGTCCCCAGGAGGAGCTCCCAACCACCCTTCCACCTTCATTCCACCCCTTTACCTTACCCCAGGGTCTGGCTTATAAACAAGGTGAGTTTGGAGGATCGGCAAGGGTGGTTAGAAGCACAGTAGTTAGTTAGGTTACTCAGCAGAGAGGCCAGCAGACAAACACGCAGCCAGAGAGACAGAGACTATCTCTGTATCTTATCTATATTTGTGTCCTTATTTTTATACATCTCAGCAAGCCTATGAGCAAAGTAGACATCACCATCATTTTCTTTTCACAGCCTATAATCTTTTTCATAAAAATATTCCAATTAACCTCTAACCAGCACACCACCCTCCACAAGCACCAAGGGCCGAGGCTTGCTAGCAGCTGACAAAGATCAGCCCAACTCTCCCAGACACTAGCTGGAGGCTCCAGGCCCAGAAGTGGCTCTGTTTGCTTGGAGAGCTCAGCTTTCCACTAATTCAGAAATTGATCAGCAGTACACACTCAACAAGGGTATAAATGGCATCCTGCTATGGAGAGAGGGATTTCTCTTGACACAGAAGCAGCCTGGCAGTCAGAGCTTCCTTTAGAACGGGACCTTTTTTAAGGAGTCTTCACCCACCTTTGGCTAGTGTATACTGATATATCCTGTGTACCCATGGGGAGATTTTCCATTTCTGAGTGAGTGCATGCATGTTTTGGTTCATCTCTCCCTGTGTAGCTTAATGAGATATTCAACACTGTTTTTCCAACTGACATCCAAATCCGTAATTTTATTGTGTAGGAAGGAGAGCAGATTAATTGCAATAAATTCACAGTTTTGAGGTGGCTGTTGCTGTCTGTTTTTGAGGGTACCTCCATGACATTTAGTAATTTTGCTCTTTAAGGACAGTATCTAATTCAGTTCATTATATAATGCCATGATGTCCCACAACTGCCGATTCATCTGAAAGTTCAGGTCTAATAGACAACTTCAGTTTACCATTCTCAATTTCTACAGATGCTACTCTAAAACCCCATTTGTGACCTTAAGGATCTTTGAAACAACTTTGTCTCAAAAAGTCAATTCCCAGAATGCAAGGTGTATCAGGACCGGTTTGTTGTTGTTGTGATAGGCCTAAATAGGCCAAAATTGGCCTCAACATGTCCTGGCTTGCCCAGACATGTACCCCTGCTCCCCCTCCTTCTGTTGCTGGGTCAAGCTCAGCAAAGTGCCATTCTGGTTGGCTGATTTGTGTCCGAAAGCCCGCTAGTCTCAGGCTACATTGATAAAATAGGTGAACAGACAAGGGGCTGCTGCTGCCATTGTTGCTTTTGCCTCAACGTGCTCTCTGTGCTACTGCCTCATTGCATCCTGCCTGCCCCTCTGCAAGTCTTCTGATGAACTGGGAGTCAAGAGGAACCAGAACCAGGTCAGAGACTGTGCTAGACCCCCAGTTTCCTGAGTGAAGAGCCTGGGAAACTCCAAAGCCTCTAATGGCTTTGAAACCACCAACAGCAACCCCTCCACGTGCTTTGGGTACTGTCTGATACTATAATGCAGCCCTGGAAATAGGGAGAGACTACTTTGTGAGTAGATAGTCAAAGACTCTTTGTAAGGAATTTTGTTACTAGATTCTGTTCTTCAGTAGCAGAAAGGAACCTGACAAGTCCCCTGGTGGGCAAGCAGTATAATTGAAACTAAGAACCTCTTTCCAGTTTTGTTTAATGTTTGTTATATTGTTGCTAGTTGTGTTTCTTAAGTGTTCTAAATTCCCTGTTTATTTCCCTCTGTATAATGTTTTCCTAACTGTGCAAAGAACTGATTATTATTAAAATTAGTGATTGGGTGGGGGGCACGAGACTCCTGAATATCAAAATTAACAAACAGTATTAATTTTGAAAAAATATCACCTCACATTAATTACCCCTGCATTACAATTGTTTTACTATTAAATATGTAATAATTCAATTAGAATTTTAATGATTATGAGAGTTCATTATTTTAGAAACAGTTTCCAAACAGTATTGCTGTGAGTTTCGCTTGATTTTTCAGGTTAAAATACAAACCTATAGAACCACATGGCTTAAGATGAGATTGTTACATCTTTAGTGTATCTGCACCTTTTATTTTATATGTTGAGGTAACTTTCTGACATAATTTCCCTACAGACTTCAGTTCCTTTTGGAACTTTTACTAAGCAGTTTCACTAAATCCCCTATGCAATTTTTAGTTAGAAATAAAATTTAAATCAAATGGTAGGTCATAATGTCCTCAGCATGTATTAGAACCTGTGGCAAGCTGTACTGAAGCAAACCAGGAGCAATGGTGTATTCATAGAGCCATTCCTAAGCAGACGAGACTGGCTGTTTGACTCAACCCATTTCTCCCCTGGCTTTGTATCAGAAAGTTTAGTTGTTGTCATTAGCACAACACACACAGTTTTTCTGTTTCTTTCTACACTGTGCTGGGTTTTTATTATATTTTTGTCCGCTGCTCAGAAATATACCTGTCAGTGCACGATCAGGTGTCAGTTATGCTTTGTCATCTCTGATTTGTTTTGCTCACTCTGTGGGACTTTCTTTCCTAATTTCACAGCTGAATTTGACATTCAGGGTCTCCTCTTGTGCTAATTATCTGGAGATAATGAATACTGCTTGTATACGCATGTATTTTCATCTTAATATAAAAAAAGTTTTGACATTCACAAAATAACACAAGTCCTAGACTTAAAATAAGTAGATTAATCAAAGATACCTTGCCTTCTTACTGTTTCATTCAAATTATGTTTGTTTGTGAATCTTAGTTTCTAAGGAAAGTATAATTATGTATGTGATGCTGTATCTTTATGGACTTTGAAGATAACTTTTGCAATCATTATGGTTTTATAAGGAGCTCAAAACTAAACAAGGCAGGATATTTCAAGTCAAAGGAAAACAATTGTGAGAGTTGTACTAACTTACCTTCTCAGTAATTGGTTGTATATAACCATGTGAAGCTTCAGATGGAAGCATAGTTTTGTCATTGATGTCAGTGGGGCTTTCTGACAACTATAACAGATCCAGGGCATGGGACCTGCAGTGGTTGTGGCAGTCAATGAGACAGCTAGTGGAAGGAAAGCCACAAAAGGATAAGGTGAAATACCATGGCTATGGTGTTGCTTTCCAATATGGCAATAGTGGCTGGGAACAAAGTTTCATTATCTTCTATGTCATTAAAAAGATGAAAGATGGACGAAAGTAATGACAAAGATAAAGTTCCCATCATGGTGTGGTGCAAACACTAGAAGATGCAATGCAGTGCTTTGCATTACAATGATTTTCAGCATCATGGAGATGTCTTTTCTTGACCACACAGTAAAATAAGTGACTTGAGGTAAAATTCATTGAACAACTCTGTCTTGTTCTATTTAAAACTAATGTTGATACTGACTTTTCTTTAGTGTTCTTGTGTTTTGTCATGAATAAATTGATAAGAAATAGCTTATCATAGGAAATACTCAGATGTTTCCAGTGCGAAAATACATAGGGTGATTTTTAAATTCTCTAAGGTGATTATAAAGTCTTTGTGAATGGCATTTCACCTCACATTCATCCTGCTTTCAGAGCTAGTTAGGTCTATATAATGTAATATTTATATCCATTCAGACTTCTCATTAATGCATGAGAACAGATCCTTAGATCCACAGATATAATGTGATGAGGGGAGATACGACACTTAAGAACCTGACCTCTAAAGGATCCATGAATCCCAGTTTATAGTGGAATAAGATAAAACATACTCCATCTGGACAATCATACAGTAGTTTGTGTTGCTTTAAGTAGGTGACTATTATCTTTAACTTACACACCATTAAAGGACTGGATGGATTTTAGAAATTGCCATAATGCTGTTATCTTCGGTGACACTACCACACGTAACAGCCAAGAATAAACTCCAAAAGGAGGAAATTATTCAGGCATGCGTTGGTTGCTCATGATTTGGACAGGTGTACTGCTCTCTGGATAAGAAACCTGGCTGGATGGCCAGGCCCAAAGAGTGGTGGTGAAGGGAGTTGAGTCCATTTGGCAGCCAGTCACAAGTGGTGTTCCTCAGAGTTTAGTTTTGGGGCCTGTTCTGTTTAATATCCTTATCAGTGACCCAGACAAGGGAATTTAATACACCCATTTAGCACACCCTCAGTAAGTTTGCAGGTGACAGCAAGTTGGGTGAGAATGGTGATCTGCTTGAAATTAGGAACCTCTATAGAGGGATCTGCACATGCTGAATTGATGAGCCAAGGCCAACTGTATGAGGTTTAGCAAGTCCAAGTGCCAGCTTAGCCCCTGACGTGTAAGAAATAGTGTGGCCAACAGGACTAGGGAAGTATCTGTGCTCCTGTAATCAGCACTGGTGAATACTGAATACACAGCACATATTGAATACTGTGTTCAGTCTGGGGGCCCTCACTACAAGAAAGATATTGAAGTACTGAGCACATCCAAAGAAGGGCAGGGAAGCTGGTAAAAGGACTAAAGTGAATTTCTTGACAAGCAGATGCAGGAACTGGGGTTGCTTAGCCTGCAGAAAAATAAGGCTGAGGGGAGAAGATGAAAAAGGGGTCATAATGAGGTGGGTGTTGGTGTGATTTCCCAGGTAACGTGTGATAGCACAAGAGGAAACAGCTTTGAGTTGCACCAGGAGAGGTTTAGATTAGATATTTGAAAAAAATTCTTTACCAAAACACTTGTCAAACACTGGAACAGGCTGCCCAGAGAAGTGGTTGAGTCACCATCGCTGAAGGAATTCAGAAGATATGTATATATGGTGCTGAGGGATGTGGTTTAGTGGTGGACTTGGCAGTGCTGGATTAATGGTTGGATTTGATGGTCTTTTCCAACTAAAAAATTATGTGGTTGTGTATATTGTAATGCCTTATTCATTAGTTTTAACACCCTTTTTCTGCAAGTGTCAGATGGATTCCTGTACTTACAGCAAGAGCTATGATTCTACATAAGGTCTAATATAATTTGGTACGACTCCAGTTAACTGTTGATTTTAGGATAAATTATAGAGACTTGATAAAATCTTTTGATGTAAATTAGAAGTTTTTGTGAAAGGTAGTGTTAGCTGAAAAATGAGAGTCAAACCAAAGCTGTGAGCAAAGGTGATAATCAGAAGGACCTGTAGAAAGTATCAAACAGGCGGCAAATGTGCTACATTTTCTAAGCAGCAGCTACCATAAGTACACAGAAAGCAGGGGCAGCAGTCATGGCTGAGCAGCTGAGAAAATGTGGAAACACATCTGGAAAGAGCTGTGTATAAGCAGGATATTCCAGGTGTTCTAAGAACAATAACATAGTGCTATTAGTCTGCATAAAATTATGCAGGGTTTTGGGAATTTACTTCCTAACTTAAAAAAAAAAAATACTGACAGCTCAGTAAAGAAGGCAACTATCAGAATGCTGACTAAAAAAGCTGGGGGTTCAAGTGAATAGAGGGTTTTTGGTGCTTAGTTTAGACCAAAGTGTCTCTAAAGCCTCCCTCATGAAATTCTTTCCCTTCCCTTTCCTTTTCCAAGTACTGTACAGATTCTGTACATTCAGGTACAAGGGCAGAGTGCGAGATTTTCTCCTACTACCATAAGTCAGAAGCTTCCAGCCTTCCCTGTCTTGGGAGCTGTCACCATTACTCATCTGAGCAATTTCTGGCTGTTCCTCCTTCCTTACATCATTGGTGTTTTGCAAGGTCTGAAACCACATTGCTCTCCAGTTCATTCTCCCCAATGTTACAGCATGTTCCCTTTCTAATGTAACGCTTTTGCCTGTCAACTCAATTGGAACACATTCCCATCAGGTGGGCCTACTGTCACCCCTCGCCTCAAGGCATGAGGCATTCCTACCGCCTTGGGCCACAGCTTCCACCATCCCTCCACAGCGCTATCTCAGTCATTGCCTCCAATTGTCAGGCCATTTTCTCTGGCTCAAGCTTGGGGCCCAAGTTCTGTGGCCTTGGCAGTACCACCGAGTTAATGTCATAGCTAGTTGTAATTCAGTGATGTGGTTCTCTTGAACTAAAGTGACGTAATTAGGTATAATAGTCAGTAGATCAAATTTAAGTGCCCAGCATAAAGGATAATGTATAGAATATTCTAAAGCATGTAATGATTCTTAGTTTTTCATTATTTTCAATCAAGGCCACAAATGAGCTGTGCAAGGAGAGTGTATCAGTGGAGATTGCTTTGTAACTGAAGTACATGTGAATACAATTTTATAGGTGCCACTCTGTCTGCTGACTGTATTTTCCAGTCAGAGGGAGGGAAAGCAAGTGGGATATACACTGACAACTGGTACTTGAATTTTCTGCATGGTAACCATTGTGACTCTTCAGTCAAAATCAGTAGACAAGATTCAAAGTGGGTACAATTCCAAACTCCTTCCAAATGTGATTTGCTATAGTGGTGAGCTATGTATCACATTTCTGTCAAAGCATTTCTAAATAGCTTTCCTAGAAATACTTCTAGAAATGTAATTGGAATGTTAATTGGAAAAACCTGAGCTCTATGACATTCTCATAAATCTCTGTACAACAGCTCTACATTTACTCTATTGTAATGAAAAATGCAAATACAGTAATGAAGAACACCAAGGCAGTACCTTAAAACAAAGATTGTCCAACTTATTTGCAAACTAAATTTGAATCTGAACTCTTACTGATTTGAATTAAAAAATAAACCCAGCTTCCTATCCCTCTTATTCTAATCCACGTAGTTAAATTCTTGCCTGGAGTACAAAGAGGATACGATGATCTCAAACAGGATTTCATCCATGTAAAAGACCAAATCTGTGTGTTGCAAGCAAGTAAAATTGCAAGCAAAGTTAGGTATCTCAGGACCAGTACTAGTTTAAGACTTGCTTTAACTAAAAAAAAAAAAAAAAAAAAAAAGGCAAAACACAAACAGCCAACCCCCCAACTTTCAGACTTTTTTTTTTTTTTAAAGGAAAAAACAAGTTTAACTTTAAAAAAGCCTGTTTAACTACTTTTAACTGGAACTTCTAGTTTAAAAGCAGCTGAAACTATAAAATATGGTACCTCAGGACATACAATTTTAGAAAGATCCAAAATCTGCGTGTTTAGTGGCAGTGATTTTGCCTACAGCACAACACTGGCCATCCGTCAGATTGTGCTTTCAAAGCTATTCAAGAGATTCACAGTGAAGATCGGAGAGAACGAAGTGTATCACTACTTTTCAACTGTAGTAGCATGTTTCTAAGAAAGGGTGCATTTGTTCAGAACATTTGGTTCCAGAATGGCAGCCTGCAAATGAAGAAGAGCAGATTACAGTACATTGTTTCTTGAGGGCTATGTTCTTTACAAAGACTACTCTAAACAATGCAAAATGCCAACCTGCTTAGGCTGCAAAAACTATAAATGCAACAGTCCATTGCATCCAGGTAAACTGCACTGGTGTGACATCATTATATTTTACTTAAATGCAATAGAAATTTTGCTTTGAAAACTGGAATCCATTTATCTACGCTGAATGCTTTTAGGTATGCATTTTAAGTACAAGGAACAACAATCCAATTAATTTAGAAAATTACAGCTTACGTGAAATCGAGCTGTTAACTGGAGCCAAAAGTGAAAAAGCAAGATAAAGTCTTTGTTCAACAGTATACGTATGAGAGACAAACTGGAAATGTGGGTACAAAATATTTATAGCTTATTCAAAAATCTGATAACAACTGCACCAAATCTAGCAGTGAAAAAAAATGCTGGAAACAAGAACAATAAATGTTTAAGTGTATAAAAGAACTATATGAAGTCATAGACCAGCTGTGCTGGTTTAAGGCTAATTGGAATNAACAGAAATTGTAAGGGCATATCTGTGGAGTAAAAGGTTGATTATAATGGCAGCTAAGAAGTTGAAATACATCTTTGTTTGTTTTAGATAAGAGATGAATAGTGAGGAAATGTCGATGAATTATTTCCCCAACTGTTCTCAGAGGAGTTGGTAACTAATGCCATCAAGAAACAAATTTCCCATGAGAAGGGATAACACTCAGAGAGCATCTAGATCATGACAAAGCAGGCCATTAAAGAATCTGCTGGCAGAGTGCCAAGGTTAAAAGTGATAACTGAGTTTTGAAGGAAGTGAATGGAGAGACAAGGAAGTGCTTCAGTATCTTTATGGAGAGCATGAAATAGCTTAACAGGCCATTATCATCTCATATTCCTGTAAATGGAAACACAGACTGCTCTTCAATGTTTACCAGTTACTGCCCTTATTCTGCTGCACAGAGTAAAATATGAGCGGAAATTGAAAGAAAGATGATGAAAACTCACTATGGTGACATTAGGGAAAATTGTAGTATCTACAGACTGACTTTTGCACTGAAGTAACAACATGCAAAAGAAATAGTAATGAAATAAAAAATAGGAAATTGTCATGAGAGCTGTGATTTAATTAAAGTGAGTGTGGCTGGATTCCCTAAACGAGAGATCAAGCCTAACAAATGCTGTGGAATTTTTCCAAGCAGTTACAGTGTGTACCATGTAAAGGTTTCTTTTATATGAAAAAATCCTGGTTTAATTAAGATACATATTAATTATCCTATCACTGTGCACAAGTGTTTGTGTGCACTAAATTAAAGAGTAGATTACAAGATTTTTTTTTTTTTTTTTAACTAAACCACAGCAGCCTGTAAGAGTACATAATTACTTTGGGCTAGATCATTCTTTTACGACGAAAGAAACTGAATTAGCAGAGCCTTCTCAGCAGTTGTTTTCAGGGAGGGGTGTCAGAATTCTATGAAATGAGTCAACACAGCCAATCATATGAATCTCAAAGTTTTCTGCACTGAATACACGGGGAATGGTCCCAATGTCTTATGCTTGCTTTTCATGAAAATTTCCATATTTGGAAATGACTTAGCGTCACATCAAAGTCTCCAACTTACAATTTCTTTGTAATCCTCTCCCAGAGAATGTTGTGGAAGGCCCAAATAGGCCTGATATGTGCCCTGGCTTGTCCAGGCATGATCCATTGCTCTCCTCCTTCCCTTTCGGGAATGGGGAGCAACGCGGGAAAAGAACAGAAGACCTGAAACCATCCAGTCTGCTCCTGTGGTAAACAAGATGCATACACTTCTTTATGCATGGCCTGTGTTTTCCCAAACATGGGTAAAGCAAGCCCCTGGCTTCACCTAATATGGGTAGTTTTGGCAAAATGCCATTCTGATTGGTGAATCTCTTTGACCAAATGGAGCCATCAGACTCAGGCAATTGATAAAATATGGTCAGAAGCTGTAATCAACTCACTTCACCATGCCATGTTGCCTTGCTCTGCCTTGCCATGCTACAACGTTTAAGATCAGTTCACTGATCTTTGCAGTGCCTTAGTTTTCCGGGGAAAGGCATTAAGTGCCTTCGTGCCCTAGGCAAGAATTGTTGCTGAAAGCTGCCTGAAACTGGCCAACCTAGCATGAATTGACAGCAATAAGCTCCTCCTAACTGGAGAGCTTGCTTATCAAGATGTCACCACAGCCTATGTGGTGACAGCAGGTTATTGCTACCAGTAATACACTGTGCTAGCCTGCACACCTGCAAACCTCTGTGCCAAGTCCAGAGCCCTGGAAAGGACACCATCCACCTGAGAAGGGACCAAGACCAGGTCGGTCAGAGACCATGCAAACCCCAATACCCTGCCAGAGCCCTGGGGAAACTCCAAAAGGCTCCAGCAGTTATCATACCACCCATAGCAACCCTCCAAAGAGTTCTGGATACTGTCTGGAACTCTAATGCAGTTCCCAAAATCCAAAGATACTATTTTGTGGGTAACTAATTATAAAGAGGCTTTTTTTAGAATAAAGCTCTTTTGCTTTGGTTCTGTTTACTCTATGCAACTGCCTTCTGCTTCAGCAGAAAGGAGCCTCTCGAGTCCCCCTAGAGGGCAAGCAGCATATTGCACTCCAAGAATGTCAGTCAAAACCTTGAATTAGTGTTTGCATTTATAGTTTTGCTTAACTATTTAAATTGTCTGTTCCACAACCGTGCTTTTGTACCTTATAAATAAGTTTTCTGGTGAGGTCTAATATTAATAAATAATTGTCATAGTTAATTAATCTTTTCATCTGGTTATTAATAATCATAATTCATATTACTACAGAGGACTCGTTAAGAATAAATGTGTAAACAGTGTTTCTCTGACATAGTACCCTGGAGGCAGTTCTGTAGTTCTCTGTCCAGAAGAGCATGTTGGGCTTGTGTCTGTTTAAAAAAACTGTCTGACACTCACACAGTTTTAGGCATTTCATTAAGAATCTTCTAGCATATGTTCAAAACAATTAAGCAAACAAAACCCGACAAAAAACCCAAACAAAACATACCATACCACCAGAGACAAACAAAACCAAGACCAACCAACCAAAACTAAACCAACACCACAAAAAAAACCCCAAATCCACACAAAGGAAAAAGTTTTAAAAACCTAATGATGTGGGTTTGGGA